>CAUYRH010144574.1:0-13322 GCA_963574655.1 Perodicticus potto
CACCTGAGTTGGTGGGTTCGAATCCAGCCCGGGCCTGCCAAACAACGATGACAGCTGCAACCACAAAATAGCTGAGCGTTGCGGCGGGCGCCTGTAGTCCCAGATACTTGGGAGGCGGAGGCAGGAGACTCGCTTGAGCCCAGGAATTGGAGGTTGCTGTGAGCTGTGATGCCACAGCACTCTATCCAGGGTGACAGCTTGAGGCTCTGTCTCAAAAAAGAAAATAGCCGGGCATTATGGCAGGTGCCTATAGTCCCAGCTACTTGGGAGGCTGAGGCAAGAGGATCTCTTTAGCCCAAGAGTTTGAGGTTGCTGTGAGCTGTGATGCCATGGCACTCTACCCAGGGCGACAGCTTGAAACTCTGTCTCAAAATAAATAAATAAATAATAAAAATTTGGGGCCAGCCTATACTAACAGTGGTACTATTTTTGTTAAAATTATTATTATTTTTATTTTTACTTAACCACTATACTAATGAGGATTTGTTAAAATTATTATTAGCGGTAGCATTAGTGTTATAATATTTGTGTGCTTACTACTTGTCAGCCATCATGCTAAGAGCTTTTCTCAAGTCTTCTCATTTACTCCATCCAATGTCATGAGATTGCAGCTTTTACATTCCATTCTAACAGATGAAGAAACTGAGGCACATAGACACTATGGAACTTACAAGAATAAATATATTGCTAATTTTATTGGCAGACCTTAGGCCAGAAGTCCCATTCGTCTGATGCCAAAGCAAAGGTCTACTTTCTTGGTAGTAGTCAAGCTCCTTAGAGGCTGAGTCTATAAAAGGAAAGGAGGAGGAGAAATGGGTATGTGGGGACTCTGGCGCCTGTGGCTCAACGGGCTAAGGCACCAGCCACGTACACCTGAGTTGGTGGGTTCGAATCCAGCCCGGGCCTGCCAGACAACGATGGCACTCTCAAAAGCTTGTCCCAGAGCTTTTTGAGAGTAAGTGTATGCACCCGTTAAAGCAGAGGCAGGAAACCTGTTTGCTAAATAAGCTTTCTCTTCCTGGGCACAGGGTTTTGCTGCCTCCCTTGCAATTAGTCAGCTATGTGAGTTCTACCAGTGGGATGTGTTCTTGGAAGTGATGCATTCCAGTTCTAACCTTAGCCCATAAAATTCTCTCATACATGATCCTCCATGTTCTTTCCCTTTTTACCAGATCCCTGGGGATGAGCTCAGCACCGTTGTTGAAAATGCAGAGCCTTGGCATGGAAGGAACCTGGATTCCTGGGTCACATAGTGGAAAGCTCATCTGCTGACCAGAAACTCTTGCATCAGACTGATAAGCAGAAGATAGATGTCTCTGATGTCAAACCTTTGAGATTATGGGCTTTATTTGCTATAGCAGCTAGTGTTATCCTAACTCATACATTTACATGCTATGTGAGTCATGATTCTTGGCTAAGGAGTTCAGGCAGATAGTGAGTGAGGAAGGAAATAATTTTTTTTGCAAAGAAATAAACCAGAAAGATTCACTTTTTGTGACCAGTTGCAAAATGTCAAAAAAAAAAAAAAAAGTTTCTCAGGCCAAGGAGATTATAATGATGACAGACTTTAAATTCTGGCATTTGCTGGATGCTCTTCAGGGGAAACTGCTAATGCAAGGAGCTCAGCGAATGACCCTAGGAGTCAACGGAGGGGCTTCGGAGTTCTAAGAGCTCCTGAGTGTGTGTAAAACTATGTGCCAACTGGACAAGAGAGTTTGGCTTTTCACTGCATTCTTCAAAAAGGTGAAGAACCAGTAGTGAATCTGAGCATAAGCCACTTAGGAGGCTTATTTAGAACAAAAATGCAAAATTGGATTTGGCTGCATGTTCTGGATTTCACATTTTTTTCTAGGGTTTCCAATTCTGCCCCTTATATATGTAAAAACTATAAAAGGAGAGCTTTTCTTGAAACTGATACATTGGCATATGGTACAAGTGTCAATGAGCAAGTAAAATAGTCTGGGCAAGGGAAATCATGAATAGAAAACATAATTGTCTTGTGGTCAAGTAGAACATTAAGCCAATCACCACAGGAAGAAAAACCTACATCATTAATTTACTCCTGGCCTGCCAGCTTCCTCTTCTCTGTGTGTCGGAGGCGTCTCTGTCCTTCAAATCCCCTGGTGGGTCCCTTCTCTAACTAGCCTTCCCTGACTATGCACTTCCCTTCTTCATCTTACTTCTCAGTGTAAGGAGAAGAAAAGTTCCCTCTACCCTCGTTGAGTTCCTGGCTAGATCTAAAATAAAACCAACAAAGACGAATGAACAGGAGAAAAGCATTGCAGATTGATTTAATGAAAGTTTTACGTAACACAGCTTTCAGAAATGAAGAACCAAAGACCCAGGGAAACTGTCCATTTTTATGCTTAGATTCAGTGAAGAATGAACAGCCACGTAATAGATTCAATGAAGAATGAACAGCCACGTAAGAATGCAATTGAACAAAAAGTGTCAGATCTAATGGTAATAGACTGAAGGTGGGGCTGAGGGGCACTAGCAAGCCCTGCCTGTCTAGATTCTTCTTGGCCTATCTGTGTAGCCTTCCTTCCTGCAGGGTATAGGGAATGACGGTCTTATGATCTCCCATCAGACAAGCTATGTCAGAGAATTTCTTTATGGCCAGCTCTTACACAGGTGAGGAAAAGTTACAGTAATATTTCTAGATTTTATGGTTTGCTTTGAGGGAGAGGAGTTCTAGTTCCTATGACCCAACTTGGCGGAGAAAAATTCTAGGCTTTATGGCCTGCCTTAGGTGAGATAGGGGAGCAGGAAAGAGAAGGGCAGGAGGTGGTCAGAAAGATCTTGCTCCTGAACACACTTTTCAGTTCCAAGTATTCAGCATGCCAAGGCACCATACTTTGGGATATCATGTTCTGAGCCCTAAGATTTATAAGACTTCTGGCTCACATATTGTCCCATCTCATTTTCTTATTCAGTTATTCTATGTGTTTAATGAAATCCTGAAAGGCCCATCACTAGGCTGAAAGGCAAGCCAGCCCTCTGCTGTATAGGTATCCACCATGGGTGCCTTGCACAGGGCTGGCCTCATACTGCACACTTAGTATAGGTTACACTGTGCTGTGGAATAACAGGAAACATGTAAACAGCTTCTGCCCTATTAAAGACTGCTTAGGTGCAGTGATTTCTGGGCTTGCTGTGAATGTCAGCACAGTTCAACCAGCATTTGCTGATTCCCTGCTCTGGGTGACAGTCCAATCCAGATGTTTATTCAACTGCATTGAACAAATATTTATTTTATTTTTATTTTACTTTTTTGAGACAGAGCCTCAAGCTGTCACCCTGGATAGAGTGCTGTGGCATCACACCTCACAGCAACCTCCAATTCCTGGGCTCAAGCGAGTCTTCTGCCTCTGCCTCCCAAGTAGCTGGGACTACAGGCACCCGCCACAACTCCCGGCCATTTTTTGGTTGCAGCCGTCACCGTTGTTTGGTGGGCCTGGGCTGGATTCGAACCCGCCAGCTCAGGTGTACGTGGCTGGCGCCTTAGCCCATTGAGCCACAGGCGCTGAGCCTCGACAAATATTTATTGAGTGCCTACTAGGTGTGAGGCTCTGTTCTAGGTTCTAGACATACCTCAGTGAACAAGATGCTTGCTTGTTGCAGTGCCAACAGAATTTCAAATATTTATTGAGTGCCTACTAGGAGGCTCTGTTCTAGGTTCTAGACATACCTCAGTGAACAAGATGCTTGCTTGTTGCAGTGCCAACAGAATTTCATCCTACAAAAGTTAGGATGCGGTTGGGGAAAACAGAGGCTCGGTGAAGCGCAGTGTCCTGTCCTAGATGATACAGCTGGTAAATGAATGATCTTCTGACTTCAAGTCCTGTGAGTTTATCAACACACCAAGAGGGTAGGAAGGAGAGAGATTTTGGACAATTTAATAACAAATTCTGTTTATTGTGTGTGTGTTTCCGTAAGATTAAAAATGAAAAATTTCTTTTTCTTTTTTTTTTTTTTTGAGACAGAATCTCACTGAGCATCATAGCTCAGTGCCCTGATGGTGCCCTGGCATCATAGCTCATAGCAACTTCAAACACTTGGGCTCAAGTGATCCTCCTGTTTCAGCCTCCTGAGTATCTGAGACTACAGGTGCCCACCACCACACCTGGCTAGTTTTTCTATTTTTAGTAGGGATGGGGTCTCATTCTTAACTCAGGCTGGTTTTGAACTCCTGAGCTCAAATAATCCACCTGTCTTGGCCGCCAGAATGCTATGATTATAGGCATGAGCCACCGTACCGAGCCTGAAAAGTTTCTTTATGTCAAAACAATATTAAATAAAACAGGAAAAACTAGGAAACATATTTCTTACGTGTAATAAAGTTAATCTCCCTAATACAATTTTACAAATTCAGTAAGAAATGCATTCCAAAATAAAATGAGGAAAAGATATTAGTGTGTGACACACAGAAAGTGGAAGAGGCCAAAAATATGAAAAATTGTAAAACCTCCTAGGAGGGAGAAATGCACATCAAAGTAATAAGCTTCTCTTTCTGTTCATCAAATGGGCATTTTTCCTAAGGATGATTGTCAGTGTTGATGAGAATACAAGAACAGGATCTTTCATACAAGCTTTAGCAATCAATTTTAGGATGATTTAAAATAGATTAATTCTTGTACTTTTTAAAAATAACAGATTTGAGAAGTCTCATTACTTTTTTTAAACCATATTAACAGTGTTTTCCAATTTTTCTATAGTGAATGAATATGTATCCTTTTTCTAATTAACAATATATATGTATGCATTTTTTTTTCAAGTCTTACCATTTATTTCTTTATGGGGTTAAACAAGACCAGAGAGGCTTCTGCTCCACAATGCAACAAAACAGAAAATAGTACACATACAGACTCTCACCGAAACACAGAGGCACAGGTTAGGGCGGGGCAGAGACAGCTAAATCTTAGCCAGGTAAGGTAGAAAGGGATGGGGACTACTAGGAAACCAGCTTGGAGACTCAGTCATAGGGACCAGTGCAAGAAAGTCCTACTCATGAAGCACAGTGTAGAAAATGGTAGAAGAAAGCTGCCCAGCTCTGCTGCCTGTGATGGAGGGCAGGGTCAGCTGGATAGGTGGTGGAAGATTGGGGTTACGAGGCAGATGGGGGCAGTCAAATGGAGGTGGCGTGTGGAGTCCCTTTCCCCTGCCATTGGAAAAGGCCTTGAGCTGGTCTGAGAATTGAAGGAAAGATGAGGAGGAGATGTTTATTGGTTTTTAATACGTAGTAGAAAATGGTTCTAGACTGAGAGCAGGGGGCCGAGCTCATTGTCTACAGTTCCCAGCACATCAAACCCTTTCTTTGTACATTTCCACCTGGCCTGCTGGCTACTCTCTTCCTTTCAGCTCCTGATCAGAGCCTGATCCTCCCACTCTCTGAGGGTGGTCTGTGCAATTTTTTATTGTGGGTCTACAGCAGGGGTTCTGAGCCTTGGATTAACCCTAGAATAACTTGGAGCAATTAAAAAAATAAAAATAAAAATAAAAAAATAGCAATACCAGGCCTATCCCAAACTACAGATATGGGTTGCTTGATGACGAGAATACATCCTGAGAAATACATTGTTAGGCAATTTTGTCACTGTGAGAAAACAACAGAATGCATTTAAATAATCCTAGATGGTTTAGTCTATGGCACACCTAGGCTGTATGGTTTAGCCTATTGCTCCTAGGCTGGAAACTTGGACAGCATGTTACTGTACTGAATACTGCAGGCAATTGTAACACAGTGGTGAGTATTTCTGTATCTAAACATACCTGGGCCAGGCGTGGTGGCTCATGCCTGTAATCCTAGCACTCTGAGAGGCTGAGGTGGGTGGATTGTCTGAATTCAGGAGTTCAAGACCAGCCTGAGTTAAGAATGAGACCCCATCCCTACTAAAAATAGAAAAACTAGCTGGGTGTGGTGGTGTGCACCTGTAGTCCCAGATACTCAGGAGGCTGAGGCAGGAGGATAGCTTGAGCCCAAGAGTTTGAGGTTGCTGTGAGCTATGATACCACGGCACTCTACCCAAGGCACAGATTGAGACTCTCTCAAAAAAAGCACAAAATTAAACAAAATATAAACATAGAAAAGATAGAGTAAAAATATAGTCTAATCCTACAAGACCTCTGTTGTGCGTGCAGTCCTTTATAGACTGAACCATCATTACGGGGTGGATGTCTGGAACTAAATAAGGTTGTTGTTCCCATGTGACTTGATGTCAATTAATGTTGAGAACCACTGACCTCTGGGCTGGATTACACCACCTCTAGCTATTTTGCGTGCCTAGGCCTAGGTCATGTGACATAATATAGGCTTGATGAATTGAGTCAGGTGGTTGTGGTCTCCACGATCCTCAAGCACAAAGAATTCTATTTTTGCTGATTTTTTTTTTTTTTTTTGTGCTAAGCCAAAGTGTCAAACAGAAAAACACGAGGCGTCAGATGTATATCTATTAGTCAGTGTGTTGTTCTTTTTTCTTCTAAATTTCTGGGTTGTGACAGTTCAAAGTATCTGTGGTTGTATAAGGTTACCTACCACGTACAACCTTTATTTAGTGCTTGCAAGTTGTCTTGGGTAAAGCATCACTAAAGTAGTATCTCTGATTCTTGGGTAATCATCATCTTTGATTCTCTTGGTTAAACAAAGAACTATGTTGCATTGCACTATTTGACAGAAGCAATAATTAGCCACCACAGGATAGTTGCAGTAACTATTGATCTCTGGCATTCTGTAGGTACCCAATAAATACAGGATGAATGAATGACCTAATTAAAATCAGGGCAGTAGAGTGTCTCTAACTTTACAGTTATCTCTTATAGGGGTCTTGAGTCTTCAACTACTTCCCATTCTACTTTTCATCATTAAATTTTGGGGGTTTTTTGAGATAGACTCTCACTTTGTTGCCCAGGCTACATACAGTGCTGTGGCTTCAGCATAGCTCAGAGCAACCTCAAACTCCTGGGCTCAAGTGATTTTCCTGCCTTATACTCCTGAGTAGCTGCAACTGCAGGTGCCCACCATAATGCCTGGTTCATTTTTCTATTTTTAGTAGAGATGTGGGGGTCTCCCTCTTCAAACTCCGGTTCTCAAGGGATCTTCCTGCCTCTGTCTCCTAGAGTGCTAGGATTACAGGCATGAGCCACCTCACTTGACCTTTACCAATAAATTTTTATATGAGACTTGAGTTGACTATCCCACTTTAGTGATGCTTTACCCAAGACAACTTGCAAGCACTAAATAATCTTCAAAGTAAATCAATTTATGAGCTAGGACAATGTGCAAGACTGTCAATCCAAAACTTGGTCACCTGTTTCTCATAGTGAGAAAATGCAGAGAAAATTCTCCCTAATGCCAGCATTTACTCTCCTACAAAATTCCCCCTTCTCTTCTGCTCTGACTGAAGACCCTAAAATACAGGTATGG
This sequence comes from Perodicticus potto, assembly GCA_963574655.1. Classification (NCBI taxonomy): domain Eukaryota; kingdom Metazoa; phylum Chordata; class Mammalia; order Primates; family Lorisidae; genus Perodicticus; species Perodicticus potto. Next base: position 7,424 of record CAUYRH010144574.1, read on the forward strand.
GCCTCCCCAAACTTCTCTCGTTGCATCTGTTCTGTAGGCAGGCACGGTTCTGTGAAAGCAAATGTCACTGCAGCAGCCATAATTTAAGACGTCCTTTTAAAAAATTCCAATTTCATCATTTCACAGAAGAATAGATCAATATTTCTACAGTTAAGAGTTTAGTTAAAAACCCTGCTGTGCAATGAAATAATGCATCTGCTATTGGCGTAGAGCGACTGGGATGTTAATTCCCTGGTTTTGTGTCAGTTAAGGGCAAATTAGCCTTCCAGCGCCAGTCATGACTCATTATGTCATTATGTAGAAGGCACTTACTGTACCTCCACTACTATGCAATTTAGATCCAATAAAAATTGTGACAGCGTTTTTATCCACTTCATTAAGCTACTAATTTCTTGTAAAAAAATGTACATTAATCTTTTTATAGCTTCATGCAGAGTGGCATATTTTTAGACTCTAACATTGATTAGGTCCTGGTTAAGAATAATTTTCACAGTACTTTTAAGAAATGTAAATAAAGTTACAATAATTTAATTTTTCAACATAGTTATGACAGTATTGATCTTAAAATGAACATGTTGGCTGAATTAAACATGTAGCCCAAATGAAATACAGACTGAATATTTAAACATGCAACAAATTACAAAGCGTGGCTTAACAATACCCTGCAAACAGAATGAAGAGAAGGAGCATGAACCTCCATGGAAAATATTAATTGCTCATATTTTAAGAGATGTAAATGGGATTTTTTTTTGACATCTGACTTTTCTTACCCAAATGTTTAAAAAATACGGTAAAAAAAATTGTCTTCCCCATTTGATTTCTCATTCCTTGTGAAGTATTAATGACTCTTCTGCCTGAATGCATCAGGGAAAAGCAGAAAAGGAGAAAGTTCCCTCCGCCAGGGTTGTGACATTAACAGGTAGGGGTCAGAGAAGACAGTGCACAGGGTTTTCAGAGGTCACTATGGGCAGTGGAATGCTATTTTCATTTGTACAGTTTGGCATCTTTGTACTCCGTGGCAGGAGCTGCCCTTCTTCACTCCAAACGCCCACCATACGCAGGGCTTTTCGGAACAAGGGCTGATGAAGCCATGAGTCACGTCCTTGCTGGCCGGAAAGGTGAGCTCTAAATGCTGGCTGGCATTTGATGCAATTAGTCAGACTTCCCATTACATCCTGACCTGCCTTGTTGGACCTTGTCTCCTTACTCTAGACTTTTTTGAGCTGTGCTCTGACTTTGCTCCTCTCTGGTAATTGTGTCTTCTGCTTTCCCCCGGCGAAGGAACCTCACCTCTGTCATGGTGTCCACACCTATCTCAGCAAGTGTCTGCCACATCAGCCCCAAGGGGCACGCAGGGAGCTAAAGGTGGTAATGAATGACAGATTTTATCATAGGCAACACAGAGTGGGGAGTACTGTACTGGAGTCAAAGACTTAGATTCTGCCAGGAAATAGCTCTCCAAGCCTGTTCCTGTCTTCTGTAAGAAAGCTTTGTGTTGCATGGCTACAAAGGACTGCTATGGGACTGGAAAGTTCTAGGACATGCAGACCTCTTTGTCACTTTAAGGAGTCTTCCATGGGACATCTTACAAATCTTCCCAATATACACAATATTGAGAAACACTTCTTTTTCTATTTTTTTTTTTTTTTTTTTGAGACAGAGCCTCAAACTGTCACCCTGGATAGAGTGCCGTGGCATCACAGCTCACAGCAACCTCCAACTCCTGGGCTCAAGCGAGTCTCTTACCTCCGCCTCCCAAGTAGCTGGGACTACAGGCACCTGTCACAACGCCCGGCCATTTTTTGGTTGAAGCCGTCATTGTTGTTTGGCGGGCCTGGGCTGGATTCGAACCTGCCAGCTCAGGTGTATGTGGCTGGCGCCTTAGCCTGTTGAGCCACAGGCGCTGAGCCTCTTTTTCTATTTTGAGTTTATTGAGTCCTATATCTTTCCAGAATAGATTAAAGAAGGGGTTGAGAAAAGTTTTTCTCTTTGTAACTTTTTTTTTCCAGTTTTTGGCCGGGGCTGGGTTTGAACCCACCCCCTCCGGCATATGGGGCTAGTGCCCTACTCTGTTGAGCCACAGGTGCCGCCCTCCTTGTAACTTCTTCACTTCCACAGAGAAGTCCAAGTCAGAGAAGTTCTGAGTGCTGTTACCAGCTAGCCAGGTCTTAGTAGATGCTGGCAGCTGCTGCTAAGAGTAATTATGATCCTATTACTACTGTCCAAGTCCCAGGCTGTGGGATCGTGGCCGGCCCCAAGCAGGCTTGTGTGGGACCAAAGGCATGTTCTTAGCTCACAGCACAAGCAGCATCTCTCAGGCCCTTGGTTGCTCCCTAGAGAGTCCATAGTAGTAGGAAACGGCCGCTCTGCTCTTTGGCTGCCTTTGAGCCTGGTCTCAAACATAGCCTCCTTCCCTAGCATTTCCCTGCAGCCATGTATCTTTGCAGTTGTTGCTGCTACCTCCCAGATATTTACCGATGTGCCATGCTGTTCCTAACAGTGAAGCTCTCTGTGGTTGCTATTTTTATTTGTATAGTTTCATTTATGTTTCAGAAAGAGCCGTCTGTCTCAGCCCTCATCCCTAAGAACATCACCACCACTCTGTGAGGCAGGCAAATGACCCAGGGAGGCAAAGTGACTAACCTAATGTCACACAGCTGGGAAATGATACAGCCAGAAGTCATGAGCTTGTGTTCAGCTTATAAAATATTTTTGGTAATGGAACAGAATAGTGGTTAAGAGATTGAGCACTTGAGTTAGGTAGATTTGTACTCAAGCTCCACTGCTCTCACGGAGTTTCTTAGCTTGAGTAGAATACCTGACTTCTCGCTTCAGCCCAGGAGTTGGAGGTTGCTGTGAGCTGTGATGCCACAGCACTGTACCCAGGGTGACAGCTTGAGGCTCTGTCTCAAAAAAAAAAAAAAAAAAAAAGAATACCTGACTTCTCTGAACCTCTTTCATCTTGCCATCTTTATCAATGGGGATAAATACTTTTCAACCTCACATAGTTAGGGTAAAGATTAAATGAGATAAAATATGAATCACTCAGCCCCATACCTAGTGCTTGTTAAACTCAATAAATGGTATAATAGAATGGTAGCTATTATTATTATTATTATCACTATTATCATCACTATGAATTCATTCATATCTCACCATAACCCCATGAGGCAGGTATTCACTTATTCATTCATAGGCATTTACAATCCTAATAGCTAAAATTGACGGAAGGGAAAGACGTGGCTCGGCATCTCTTTGAAGCCTGCTCTTCTTTTTCTTTCTGCCTTGGCCCAGCACCACGCTGTCAGGCTCCAGACCCACAAGGTTCCTGCCTTTTTCCTTCCTTGCACTTACCCAGGCGCAGGAATGTCAGGACTCGTGGCTGGGTGACCTCTGGCTCTCAGGAGGCCACACGTGTGACACCAATGTAGTGGCGGGAAGCAGAATCTAGCCCAGAGGAGGAGCTGAGCTGTGCCCCAAGCACCCGGCCTCCCTCTTCAGGAAGAACTAGTGTTTTGGGGTCACGTAATTACTCCCCACAGAAGGCTCTTTCAGCTTAAGTATAGGGTTGTGTATGTGACGCTGTCTGCAAGGCGGCCCTGGGGACCGGCGGGGGGTTAAGTTCTGTTTCTCTTCAAAACAATGATTCCTCTGAGGTTTATATAAATACTCAATCAGTTTCCTATTATGACATTGTGAAGGAGCCGTTGGTTGCATCTTCATAATTAAGACTTGAAGAGAAGTCAGTGACAGTGAATAAATTAGGCTTCGATGTTTTCTACCCTTCCTGTCCTCCTCTTCCCTATGAACCTTAGTACCCTCCCAGGGCGCCTGCTGCCTGGCCCTACATTCTCAGGCAGCCCTGGCCTCCCCATACCCTAAGCGTCAGCCGCCCTCTCCCAACTAGCCTGGGAAGTCCCAGAATAGGAGGAGTTTCGGTTTGCAGGCTTCTTTGCCAGATGGCATTCGATACGAATATTGATGTTAATGGCGTTTGGATAATGACACTGTCTGTGGCAGGGGCTTTATTACTGTTATGAACGGTACAGTCCTGGAGGGAACTGTTCCATTTAGTTACCTTTGGGTGTGTGTGTGTGTGTGTGTGTGTGTGTATGTTTCAAATGTTTAACAGATGATTATCAGGAGACTGCGTTCTAGGGGATTTGGTTTATTCCTGGATTCTCAGGCAGGTCCTGAAATCAGTCCACACCACCGAGCTGAGGCACCTTGGAGGAGTCAGTGGGAGCTGCCTGAGGTTATTCCCTTTCCTTTCATGGACAGACTGGTTACCCCAACCTTTCCTGCTTGTCCCTTGACAAGACATTCCCATTCTTGGACGGTCTGCTTTGTTGCAACCTCTCCATAACCAGATACATCAAAACCTACCTTTTACACTTCCTGGGGGAGTTTGAGCTCCTTCCTATTAAAAATGAATAATAAAATCCTCCGCTTTCATCCTAATGGGGTTAGTAGGAGGTGTTTAGCTTTTTATAGCTACCCAGATGATCGAAAGAGGCAGATGAAGCCATCACAAAATTAAGGAAGAGGTCATCATTAGAAGACCAAGGACCAAAGTCTTTTAAAAGCATTTCTGGTCTTAATTCAAAGCACCTCTCTGGAGAGCTTCAGCACGCAGAGCCCATAGGTTTTCTCTGTTGGAACCAAAGCTTTAGTAAGGTGAGGACTGTGCAGCAGGCTTCTCTGCAAAGCCTGTGGAAGGACCGGTTTCTTCAGAGCAAATATGACACTTTCAAGGTGGATTATTTGGCGGATAGTTAGGCCTGTTTCCCTACATTGGGCAAAAGCCTTCTGCCCTTGTAAGAAATGAAGGAAGGAAGGAATGGGACCTCAGGTGTTTTCAGAGCCCTGTAAGAAGGCTTCAGGGGTCGGGCTAGTGGTTGCTATGGACTAAATGCTCCTGGGATCTCCGCTATCAGGCAAAGTGGGAAATGAGGAGGCTGAGCTGAACTTCTGGAAGTAGCATACAAATGGATTGCTGTGTTTGCTTCTGCCTTGGACAGCACAGCTCTAAATCTGAATACAAAACAGAAGATGCTCTTTTGCTCCTTTCAGACTAATGATTTTGTCCTTTTTCCCTCTCCTCTTCATTTTATTTCTTCATCTATAACACCTGCAAGAGGGCAGCCAGACTAATAAAACTGCGCTAAGCTCATCTAATGCAAGCCATTGATCCAGGGGTGGGACCTGATTAATCAATGAGATTTTAGCGGTGTTCACATCCCCCAGGGACATCAGGCCCAAAGAGACAGCTCTTGCCTCTGCAGAGGGGAGGAATCTGAGAACTGATGGAGTGATTCTCTGTCTGTGGATCCCAGAAGGTGGTGAGAGGCAGGGTGCCCATCCCCCAGGAACAGTCTGTGTAGTTTCAGAGGCCCCCCTTGGGTGTTTGGCCTCTCGTTCAGATGCTTGCTTGCTCTGGCAGTGTGATATCACTTCAGGATTTGCTGGGCTCCAGGGGTAGGCTTCTAGAACAAGGAAAACCTTGCCCAACACAGACGGCACCTCTCACAGGTGGGCGAAATCATTCTAACCCCTCTCACTTTGCAGTACAGGAAACTGAGGTCCAGAAAAGAAAGGGCCTTGTCCAAGGCAATATACTGGATTAGTAATTTATTTATTTATTTTTTTTGAGACAGAGCCTCAACCTGTCACCCTGAATAGAGTGCCATGGCATCACATCTCACAGCAACCTCCAATTCCTGGGCTCAAGGGAGTCTCTTGCCTCTGCCTCCCAAGTAGCTGGGACTACAGGCGCCCGTCACAACGCCCGGCCATTTTTTGGTTGCAGCCGTCATTGTTGTTTGGCGGGCCCGGGCTGGATTTGAACCCGCCAGCTCAGGTGTACGTGGCTGGCGCCTTAGCCCGTTGAGCCACAGGC
>CAUYRH010144575.1:0-75822 GCA_963574655.1 Perodicticus potto
TGACTTTACCTCTTTCATATTTACATGGATGGAGCTGGAACATATTCTTCTTAGCAAAGTATCTCAAGAATGGAAGAAAAAGTATCCAATGTACTCAGCCCTACTATGAAGCTAATTTACAGCTTTCATATGAAGACTAAACCCCAACTATCGCACAAGAATAGGGGTAAAGTGGCACGGGAGGGGAGGGGTGGGGGGAGGATCGGTGGAGGGAGGGTAAATGGTAGGATCACACTTATGGTGCATCTTAGAAGGGACAGGTGAAACCTACTAAATGCAGAACACAAATGTTTTCACATAATAAATGAGAAAATCCCATGAAGGTTATGTTGAACAGTTGGATGAAAATATTTCAGATTGTGTATGAAGCCTGCACACTGTACCCCATGATTGCACTAATGTACACAGCTATGATTTACTAAAAAAAAAAAAAAAAAAAAAAAGATGGCCCAACAAGATTACTAAGCACATCCTTGATGTCTTTCCTCTCCCCAACTGCTCCCCAGTCTCCTGTTCCCAGCTGATTTCTCCTGCCTCTGACTCACAAGTCTCTCCGCCCTCTCTCCTTCCCTTTTTTCCCTTCCTCCTTCTGTTTCTCCTTCTCTCCTTGCTTCTCTTCCTTCATCTCTCCTTCTTTCTCTTTCTTCTTCCCTCCCTCCTTCCCTCTCTCTTGGTCTTCTAGATCTTTATTGTCCAATACAGTAGCTACTGAGCACTTGAAATGCAGCGTCTATGCATTGAAATGTGCCATAAGATTAAAATACACACTGGACTGTGAAGACTTCCCTTGAGAACAATAAAATATCTCACTAATAATAACTTTTATGTTGATTACATGTTGAAATATTAATTTTTTATGTATTGGGTTAAATATAATATTCAAGTTAATTTCATTTCTTTTGTCCTCCCCCCCCTTTTTTGAGACAGAGTCTTACTTTGTCACCCTTGGTAGAGTGCCATGGTGTCATAGCTTATAGCAATCTTAAACTCTTGGGCTCAAGTGATTCTCTTGCCTCAGCCTCCCGAGTAGCTGGGACTACAGGCACCTGCCACAACGCTGGGCTAATTTTAGAGATGGGGGTTTTGATCTTGCTGAGGCTGGTCTCAAACTTGTGAGCTAAGGCAATCCACTCACCTCGACCTCCCTGAGTGCTAAGATTAGAGGCATGAGCCATGGCTCCTGGCTCTTTTGTCATTTTTTTCCCTTTTAAAGATGTAACTAGAAAATTTTAAATTACATACATGGTTCAATATGTCTAATAAGAGTCTAGCATTCCAGGCCCCAGGCATCTCACTCCATCTTCTCCTATTCCTGGTCTATCAAAGCACCTAAACCAATCTAACTTTCCTTCTTCTGTATAAGCATGTGATTTTAGCATTCTTAGTTGGAGAATGATTTTATAAATGGACCATCAGACCATGAGCTTAATGGTTTACTACACTTAGTTTTGGGTTTTCACCTGTGCTTCTTGAACACCTACCATGTTTATGGATTGTCCTTGGGGCCAACAGGGCACACCAAGGAAGCCTAAGACTGCCTCTGCCATCCAAAGCTAATGATCTATCTGGGTGTCCTCAGACAATTAACACAATTAGAGGAATCTGAAATACTGACACATCTTCCCCTAAAGGAATGAATCAAACAGGAGTTCTTGGCATCGTGGCAGAGTGATGAAAGCTACCGTATTGTGGACTATAACGGAAGTTCCACGGAGCCCTTCTATGCATACCACATGTGTTTACATACTACTAGCCCACTGCCTTGTCAAGCAGTTGGAGGTTTTTTGTTTTTTGGTTTTTTGATCCCTGACAAGAATTACAGGGTATCTGTTTCTCTGGCATAGACAGTGTTGTGAAAGAAGATAAGTGACTCGAGCCAAGTTAGAAAAACAAAACAAAATGTCAAAATATCTTCTGTTTTGTCTTGTCTGTTTGAGGAGAGGAGCATCTGGAGGCTGTGCTTTGATGGGTCCACCCTGCAACCTTTCCTTACCCTTTCCTGCTTACATAAGAATCAGAGCAAAACCAACTACATGGGAGCCCCCACTCTGAGAGGAAATGTATTCCGAGAAAATGGTTCTTCTGTGTCTCCTTTCCTTTCACTGAGGAAAGTAATCATCCCAGTTCAAGAAGCCAAGGATAATTTCGTTCATAAATTGTATACTTTGACCACATGGTTTTTAGCTCAAATTAAGGATGGGATTTCATTTCAATTCTCTTTCCTTTGAATGGGATTATTTTAAAAGAGGAATGTTTTCCTTGAAGCATTTAGTATTTGCAGCCTAAACATGTTCTGCTCATTGCTGTCTACGGGGCTGCCTTTTGGATATAAATGTGCCTAATAGATCACAGTTTGAGGCTTAAAATGTCCATGTTTAACCCCCAAATGTTTATTTCCTTTCTCCTTCTGCAGACAGTATAGTCAATTTCTTTTCCAACCCTTTTTATCTCAAAGAAAACAAGCTTTATCATTTGAAAGTATATCTCGTGCCATAAAACCAGGTCAATATTAAGAGAAGAGTGTAGTCACATAGATCAGTATCAGAGACAAAATGCAAGATTCAGAGTGGAGGAAGATGAGACAATCAAGGCGATTAATTGCAAAGAACGGAGAAAATAGAGCACAGCTTTAGCATGGAGAGATCTTATTTATTGGGACCCCGGTGCCTGTGCCCTGGACTGTGATCCCTCCAGGCAGAAGAAAGAACAGGACTGTCCGCCTCAGCTGCTGTGGTTAGGTTTCAGTGTCAGGTTCTGGGCATAATCAATCTCCGACCTATTTACTGTGAAGTGACAGATGTTCTCAGCCCTGAACACACACAGCCTTCCTCAGACCTCCTGGTTCTCATGGTCCACGCTCCTCTTTCTTTCCGTGCACTTTCCTCACGCCTTCCCCTCTGTCCCTACTCATCTGTGCCTGCCAACAGCCTGTCCTCCCTTTTCGCTGCTCAGGTAGAACCCCTTGGAGAGGCCTTCTCACACCTGCCCTCAATACCTGTACCAGGCAGCCTGAAGCAGTCTTGTCAGACACCAACGGAGACTCACACGTCAGTCCCGGTTCTCAAGGGGAACTGGAATGACCCCGCTAGTCTTTCTAGGCTTCAGGATGGAAGACAGGAGAGCGCGGGACTTCTTTGTCTGCATAATCATATGCACCAACCCCTTATAATCAATCCCTTTCTATATGTTTTTTTTTTTTTTTTTTTTGAGACAGAGTCTCAAGCTGTTGCCCTGGGTAGAGTGTTGTGGCGTCACAGCTCACAGCAACCTCTAATTCTTGGGCTTAAGCGATTTTCTTGCCTCAGCCTCAGGAAGGCACCTGTAGATGTGACTACAGGCACCCGCCACAACACCCAGCTTTGTCAATTTTTTGGTTGCAGTTGTCATTGTGGTTTGGCAGGCCTGGGCTGGATTTGAACCCGCCAGCTCTGGTGTATGTCACTGGTGCCCTAACTGCTGAGCTACAGGCGCTGAGCCCCTTTCCGTATCTCTATATACAGGGTTCATGTGCAATTTAAAATTATGCACATGTGCATAAAATTCATGTGCAATTTAAAATCTCATGCAAAATAAAATTGCACACGAACTTTACGGACACCATGTATAACCTATTTATTCTTCTCCCCCTGGAAAATTTTACTAGAAAACCAGCTACATTTCTTCCATCAAAGCTGAATCCTGCTGAGTGCAATGGCTTACACATGTCATCCTAGATACTTGGTAGGGTGAGGCAGGAGGATCTCTTGAAACCAGGACTTTGAGACCAGCCTTGACAACATAGCCTAGTAAGACCCCATTTCAAAACACATAAATACAGCTGAATCCCTTGTGTCCTGATCTCAATCTTTTACTTCTCTTTGAGGATGGGATGCCTCTTCAAGCCTGGATCTCCCAGTTCATAGGCTCCATCCTTCTCATCACTGAGTTCCCCAAAGTATGGCCTACAGCAGGGATTCTCTCATTTCTTTAATTTACTTATTTATTTATTTTTATTAAATCATAACTGTATACACTGATGCATTTATGGGGTACAGTGTGCTGATTTGATATATAATGTGAAATGCTTACATTGACCTGATTAACACATCCATTACCTCATTTACTTACTTGTTATGATAAGATAATTAAACTCTTTCTTAATAGTTTTGAAATGTGCATCACGCACATTAGGTGAGGTCTTCCCAAATACTCTCCCTCCTCCCACTCCCACCCCCTTCCCTTCTATTTTCTGGACTATAGTTATGTTTTACCATTCATATGAATAATGTGTAGCCATCATATATTGATTTCATGTAGTATTGAGTACATTGGATACTGATTCTCTCATTTCCATGAGTGACAGAATCAGCTGAGAGAGTTTTGATCACTCTGCTGGCAGGACACACCCCGGACCAATTAAATTAGAGTCTGTAGGGCTGAGATCCCAGGGACTCCACTGTGCAGCCACGTTTGAGAACCCATAGTTTAGACATCTGTCTCCATTTCCTAAGTCCTCATTCCTACTCCACAATACAAACCTGTTTCTACCCCTGCAACTTCTTTTTAAAAGATGGTTAACGAGTTCCCTCCTGAAAAATTCCCCAGATTTTTCTTGGTGTCTATCTTATTTGATTTTCTCTGGAATTTGACACTGTTGACCCTCCTCCTTCCTTGGAACAATCTTCCCTTTGCTTTCATTGCACCATTTTCTCCTGAAGTTTCTCTCCCTTCTCTGGCTAATTTCTGCCTCTGTGCCTCCTTTGTCCCATGTTTCTTACTTCTCCTTCCTTTTGCCTCTAGGCTGGGCATTTCTGGAGGCCATCTTCTCATCTCAGGCTTTGCCTTGTGCATCCCCTCCCAAGGCTTCAACAGCTTCTCTTGGTGAGGACCCTCCCTCTCTCCTCGAAGTACTTGATTTCAATCCTACAAATCCAGCTGTCCCCAGAAATCCTCACTTATTTGCCCCTTAGGATTCCCAAGCAAGATGTCTGGGTTGAATTCGTCATCCCCATATCTCCAGGCCTGTCACATGCTTATTTCTCAATTGGAACCACCTCAACCTGCCCTTCCCTTGTTAAGTTTCTCTCTCAGTGATAGATTTTTCTATCTCCCTAGACAGCCAACCAGAAACCCCAGGGTTGGCCCTTCCACCTCCCTATGTCTTTCTTCCACATTCGATTAGACTCAGGTCCTGTGTATTCTGTCTCCCTAACATCTCCCAAATCTACCTCCTCTGCCTCCCCTTCACCATCACCCTTTTCATTTCTTATTGGGATTATTCCACCTGTGCTCTGTTTCCATCCCAGACTCCCAGATCTGTCTTCTCTGTGGCTACCCAAGTCATCTTTATAAAGTACTAATCTAAGAGAAGTTTTCAATGGCCCCAGATCATTTTAGAATAAACTCTAAGCCCTTTCCCATGGCCCATAATGTCCTGAATTTCTCTCCAGCCCATTTCTTGCTAGAGCCGTGCTGAAGCACTTGTGGTTCCCTGCTACTGTCTCTTGGCCCAGTGCATTTGTATCTCTATCTCCCAAGAACATCTTTTACACACTTCTTTGCTTAAGCCTTCAAACCTCACCTCAGAACTTCCATCAGGAAGACTTCTCTATCAGTTCGGATATTTTCAGCTCAACTAACAAAACACTGAACTAGGTATTTAATAGTATACTAAAGAGGTTTAGTATCTCCCCAGTAAGACATCTGAAGCAAGCAGTTCTAGAGCTGACTAACTTAACAGCTAGCTGGTGTCTGAGCCTGGGCTGCTTTTTTTATTTGTCTTGGCTTTCCCAAAATGGTCTTAAGAATGCATGCCTGGACTCCAGACATTAGACCAATGCAAAACCACATTCACAACCATGAAAGAAGTGAGAACTTCCTCTTAGACACCTCTCTCTCTCTCTTCTTCTTTCTCTCTTTCTTCCTCTCTCTCTCTCTCATCAGAGAGGAAAGTGTTTCCCAAAGGACTTCCCTTCTGGTCCCTTTAGGAGATCTGGGTCTCTGGTTCACTGTAGACGAACCACTAGCAAAGGGAAAAAAGTTATTGTGGTTTATCAGTGACGGGGGGAGAAAGGCGTCTGCTTTGAGTACACTGCCTGAGCTAGAACAAAATAAGAATTCTTTTGGTAAGGACAAAGTAGGGGGTGGGGGGAAAACAACGGGTGGGAAGGCTATTGATGGTTTCAGTGTGGCTTCCTCCCCAGGTGTCTCTTGCTTACTACTCCCTCACCAGAATGAGTTAGATGTTTTTTAAGAATTCCATTATTGTACTTTCCAAACTATATTTTAGTTAGTGATTTACATATCTACCTCCTTACACTAACCTCCGTAAAGCCAGGGACTCTTTTATTTATCTTTGATTCCTTAAGACACCTAAGACTTGAGACCTAGCAAAGGCCTAGTGCATAGCATGTACTCAATAAAAATAGATCAACAAGAAATTATTGATTGAATGATTACATGATTGAATTCATTAATTGGTAAAATGTCCCGGGAATTTTCCACATAGTCTAGAATTGTGGTTGCATCAATGCTAATAATCTGATTTATCTATATATTGATATGTGCCCCATGTAATTTCTATTGTTTTACTGCTTTTGTGACGTAGGCCCATGGTTTGTTCCCACCCCAGCAGCAAAGGACCACTTTCTTCATTAAATAGAGTCAGTGTTTCCAAACCATCCTGGAGATGGTAAGCCATGTTTTTCCTCTTGATTTATCAGTGGTTTGCCAGGCCAAAATGGACCAACAACATCCATCAGCTTCCAATTTTAGGGTGGAACTTCAAAAGCAGAGCTTCTTTTGGGGGGTCAAGTTGATCTGTGAGTTCTTTTTTTTTTTTTTTTCTTTTTTCTTTTTTTTTTGAGACAGAGCCTCAAGCTGTCACCCTGGATAAAGTGCCATGGCATCACAGCTCACAGCAACCTCCAATTCCTGGGCTCAAGCAAGTCTCTTGCCTCTGCCTCCCAAGTAGCTGGGACTATAGGCGCCCGCCACAATGCCCGGCCATTTTTTTGGTTGCAGCCGTCATTGTTGTTTGGCGGGCCCGGGCTGGATTTGAACCCGCCAGCTCAGGTGTATGTGGCTGGCGCCTTAGCCCGTTGAGCCACAGGCGCCGAGCCTGATCTGTGAGTTCTATCTTCTTCACACTAACCCTCAGTCAGTAGAACTGCATAAGCCCAGTGAAGTTGTCTGAAGCTTCCCATCCAGTTCCCTAGCAAATATTTATTGAGGGAATTAGTTAATGAATCATTTGACTGGCTGGTGTGTAATCTTCAAAAACAGTCACCACAGACAAGAGTTCTTATTGAAAAGGTATGTTGAAACACCTTAAAAAAAACCAAATTAGACTTTTTATCAATGTTGACATTGATATACCTTTAAAAACAACCAAATTAGACCTTTTATCAATGTTGACATTCTGTTCTCAAACTAATTATCTATTTATATAACTGACCTTATTAAGGGCTGTTTCCACCTTCTTAAGTTAATTTTGGCAAACAAAATCAAACTCAAATACAATTTATGGTCTCGCCAGTTTCAAAAACTGCCATTTTTGATGTCCCCAGAACTCCCTATTAGACTCAGAATTCTTGTTGGAAAAAGGAAGGATGTGAATCAAATAAATAAATGAATAATAAATAAAATATCCAATGATTAACTTGAGGCATGAAAATAAAAATAAAAGTGTCAACTGAAGTATGCTCTGCTAATTCTCTAATATAGTATGAATGTTAGCTAGTTGATAAAAAAATGTTTTTGACATGTATACAGAAGATAGTTCCTTAGCAAGAAAAGCACTACCAAGTAATGTCATGACAATATCTCAAGTGGAGATAAGGATTATTATCCCCATGGCAGAAATCATAGCCAGAGTCCTGGAAAACCCCTTAGCACAGTGGAAATATCGAATAGAATTTTTTTTTTTTTTTACATTTTATTTTTTGCGTTTTTTTTTTTATTTTGCTTTTTTAATTTCAGCTGGCTTTCATTCTTCTTAGTTTGGAGGTTTTTTTTTTTTTTTTACTTTACTTCCTTTATTGATTATATTGCCCGTTTCCTCCCAAGTAGCTGGGATTACAGGCGCCCGCCACAACGCGTCTTCTTTTCTGTTGGTAGAGATGGTCTTTTACTCTGGCTCACTCAGGCTTATGTTGGTCTCGAACTCTCTGAGCACGGGAAATCCACCTGCCTTGGCCTCCCACAGCACTGGGACTACAGGTGTGAGCCACCACACCTGGCCTTTTTAAAATTTTTTTTATTTTTGGGGATTCATTGAGGGTACAAGGTACAAGAAACCAGGTTACGCTGATTTCATTTGTTGGGTAAAGTCCCTCTTACAATCGTATTTTATCCCCAAAAGGTGTGGCACACACCAAGACCCCACTCCCCTCACTCCTTCCCTCTCTCTGCTCTTCCTTTCCCCACCACTCTCTCATTCTTTGTCTCTCTGCTCTCCCCTCGAATAGAATTTTCTATTAGAAATTAGGGTCTGTGAAAACAAAGTCACAGAATCATGCCCTAGACAGCCAGCAGGAGCTCCTCTCAGCACAGGTCCCCTGAGCGGGCCTTGTGAAAGGATCAGTGAGCTGGAGATGGCTGCCTGGCTGTTAGGAGTGGTGAGCCTTGCTGGCCGGGGCAGTAGCAATCTCGTGAGGATATGCAAAATCTCAACTCCAACAACTCATTGATCAGAAATTGGTGCTTATTTGGCCCAAGTTATAAACCAACCTATGAAAGAAAGGAACAGTAAAAGTAACTGCCAAATAAGCCTTGCTTTAAACAACAAACCAAAGGCCGAGCTTAGCTCACCCAGTCATTCAAAAATTCCTAAAGGGCAGAAGTAGCTAGATGATGATACTATTAGTGAATAATATTAAGGTTTGAGCAGACTCTGAAATGCATATTCATAACATTGCTGAGTGAAGATGAGCTTTGTAATTTATTTAATCCAAATTCCTCTCTCAACTTAAGAAGGAACCAAGTTTTAAGGAGGGAAAGGGAGTTGCCTCGTCTCTCAGTGCTCTCTCTGGGAGAGGCAGGACTGGACCCTGATAGGGAAGTCTGTTGATAAAGGGCTTATAAACCAACCATGACAGGAGCCACGCCGGGGTCTTGTCCAGTAAGGGGGGATGTCTACCAAAAGGAAAACAAGCTGATCGGGTTGGTGTTTCAGGAAGATTGCCGCAGCCCAGTGTGAGAGGCAGATGTGACAGGGAATGAAGCGAAAGGGTCTCGCTCTCTGAGACCCTGGTGGGGCTAGGTGTGCTCACACCGGATATCCTTTTTAATGTCCTCAACCCCATTACAGATACACTTGCAAGCTGTGGGAGCTGCGGCGTAGGGAGGGGAGGGAGATGCCAGGGCTCTTACCGGACCGGCTAATGCACGCTCGGTCCTTTGGCTGGAGCCACAGCTGTAGTCAGGAAGGGGCAACTGGAGCCTGACATAGGAAAGCGGGGCATGACAGGGTGGGTGCAAAGGGCGCTTACGACTTGTTCCCATCCATGAGGGCGGAGTGCAAGAGAGAGGAGGAGTCCACTGCTGTCACTAGGAACCCTAGGTCCTGCTGATAGTCACACAGCCTCACATCCAGGGATGACCTTGAGGAGATGAAAAGCACAGAATCACCTGAGCATCCCCACAAAGGACAGGTTCATTTTTGTCACACTGACCTCTCTTTTTGGAGTCCTCACACATGATAAAACTACATAAAATCATCCCAGATCCGTCAGGAAAAAGGAAAATCCCAGGGAGGGAGCATGGGTGCCCCTCGGAAATAGGAGAGAGAGAGTGTGTGTGTGTGTGTGTGTGTGTACACATGAAAGCCAGAGTTCCAGAGTCAAGGCCTCCCTGCTATTTCGGTTTTCCTCGTGCTTTTGTTTTGCCTTTTTTGATTTCTTCTTTTTCTTTCTTGTCTTGTCCCTTTCTTATCTTCACTTTCTTTTCTTCTTTCCTTGGGTCTATTTCTTCTGGGGCATCTCTAAAAGACTTTGGGCGAGTATCTTCCCAGACCCTAGAGTTAGAAGGTAGAGTCAGGCTCCCCAGGCCCCATAAGGCGGGGAGGCCCTGAGGGAGGGAAGTGGGTCTTCCTCTGACCTTCGCTCTAGGAGTGTCGTGTACACGAATTGTTTAACATTTATGCCATATTAATTATATATTGTCATGTGCACATCATTGCATGTATCAGATTAACCCTATTGTAAGGTTTATGGAATCGCAATAATAAATCTTCTTCACAAATCCTCAGCTTTTAATATTTGTTGCTCATCTGTTCACCTGGCCACACATGTTAAGAACCAAGGAGCTTTGGTTTCTATCCTGCCTTCTCATTCACTCATGCATCCCTCAGTCGTCCATTCTTCATTTAGCAAATGCATACAAACTGCTGTGTGCCGTGGTAAGAGTGTGAGAATATTACGGTATCATAAAATGCTATAAAATGTGAATTTATGGACAAATGCATCGAAACTTTTACATCCTATACAAATGCGTTATCTGTGAATGCACCTTCTTTTTTTAATGCAAAGATGAGCCCTCTACCCTGCCATCAGTAGGACAAGTACTTTAGCTGCTGTGTGGGTCTGGTGTGGTGTGCCCTAAACCATCCCCTCCACACCCCAGGCTCTTTGTGATCCGACATCTGTGCAATAGTTGCATTCTGAAACCCTATTCACTCGTATACTCCAGCTTGAGTCTCCCACATGGAGGGTTCTGATGCCTTTCAGTTCATTTAAAGATTAAGGTTGCTTGCTTTTATTCTATAAAAGTACCTAAACTTTTCCTGTAACCACAATGGTCAAATTGGTTGTGCATGCCAAAACTATTGATTTTGCAAATATAGTGATTGCATTTACCACTGACAATAAGTAGCTCCTTAATTCCTACAAAGCCAGATAAGATTGGGAGAAGCCTACCCATAGGGCAGGAGCAGATGCTGGGCCAGGGGGAAAATGAGCTCTGGATGCAGGTTCACTGTGGCAGGCAGATCAGGGGACCCAGCACACTCATGCATGGCCAAAACTCAAGGAAAGGGACTCTGAGAAAAGGCAGTACTCAGGAACAGGCAGGTAGGCAGCAGGGATGGGTGAAAGATGTCAGCAGGCACAGAGACCAGACCACACCACCGGGGCAGGAGGCAGGCTCTCAGATGTTGCAAAAGAAGTTCCTGTCATGGAGACAAAAGAGGTCAGTGACAGAGTTGACTCTGGATGCTGACAGTGGGGAGTTTAAATCCTGGTCCAGCCACTCTGTAACTATGGAGGAAAGTACCGGCTGCATCCGTGCCTGATCATTCTTCCTCCTGAGCATACGTCCCTTGTGGTTAGTTGCGGCCACTAACTAAATGTGACTGCATTTAGTCAATGCACCATGAGTCCCAGACCCCATTCTCCATTCCACTGCACTGTTGGGTTGACCTTGTGTTGACAGTTAAACCCTAAGATAAATGGGGCTTGACCTTGGAATCACTGGTTGGAGGGAAGCCCTGGCCAGTTGCGAACACTTGCTCTAGATTTCAGGTGAGCAAGAAACACATTTCTATTGACTTAGAACTGAGATGGGTGTGTGTGTGTGTTACTGCAGCTCATATTAACTTAACTAATAAAGTAACTTAGACAAGTTACATAACCTCTCTAAAGCTCATCTGAAAACAGAGAGGAATATTAATCAAATAATTGTCTATCATTCTTGAACCTAGAATGGTCTTTCCCAGATATCTGTTTTCACTTCACATAGACTCTGCTCCTGCATTGCTGCTACCTAGAGAGGAGTTCCTTGGTGATTCTGAAACACCACTCACCTGTCTCCCCAGCCACTATCATTTTTCTTCTAAATCTGTCTCCTCCTCAACTTTATTGAGATCTGATTGAAATATAGTAAAATGCACATATTCAAACTGTGAATTTAATTAATCTTGACATTTGTATACCCTTGTCCTGATTTAATTTTCTTCTTCTTATTTATTAGTACTCAATTAATTTGTTCATTTGTTTATAATCCACCCCTACCATTAAGATACAAGTTGTGTTAGAGTATAAGTACTGTACTTTTGGGGCTTAGAATGGTGTCAGATCTATTGGAGGCACTAAGTGAATGTTTTGTCGGTTGACTGGATGGGTGGATGGAAGGATGGATGGATGAATGGTGAATGGATGTACCCAGCAGAGCCCAATTGCACAAATAGGAGCACAAAGTCAGGAATTGACCAAGCAGCACGAGTGATTCTATGTGGGAGCTATGGTCTTAGGCTGGCTCTCTTTATGTTCTTCTTATAGCAGGTTCATTCAAGGCAGCCACTTAGGTTTCCTCCATGCCAGTCCTAGGCTTTTGGATACAGTTCTGCATGGAATACTAAATTGAAGAGGATTCTAAAGCTGCATCTATCTGAGCTTAATAGAAATGAGGATGGTGATCCATTAATGATGTCTACCTTGGGTAGGAGAGTTGGAACAGTGGCATGCATATTTGCAGTTCTTTTCCTAGAAACTGCTGTGGGGCTGACCTTCCTGGTGGGGGTCAAATCATCTCAGCTGTGGAAGGAAACCACAGAGACTGAGGAAAGACAGGACGTGACAGTAACATTTCTGAAATGCCATTTACCGGCTGTGCTGGCTGTGATTACACTAAGGCTGACAGTTGTGTGATTAAATACACCGAGATGATTAGTCTGAATGGGCTTTGTGGGCTCCTGGCTTTTTCCCAGTGGCTTTCAATGGGTAATAATAGCACATTGATAACTTCTACACAGGAGGAGAACACAAGGGCACAAGAAGACTTTCACGCCCACCTTTTGTGTTCACCTTGATAATGGCCTCGTCTCACTAAATTGCTACTTGTGTAAGCACCCCTTTCCTTCCAGCTGCATAATTTCTTTTCACGGGATGGCATAAAGCAAAGCCCTTGGAGCCTGATGAAGCTCATCTGACCGTAATCAAAGATAAAGATTTCACTAAACCCTCAAGTATTGAAGCTTGCTGCAAGTAGTTCAGCCTCATTATAGCAAGCCATAAAGCTAAGGTGTCTCCTTTTACCATAAAGTGTCTCTTGTAAAATCATTTTCTGTTTGTCCAAGACTGAGCATCTCTTTCTCTGTTAGAAAGGAGAAAGCCACTTTACTCCAGCCAGATCTAAAGCCTGGATACTGCCTAAAATGCAAGATCTTGGAATTGAAATAGTTCAGAAGTTAAAACACCAAAATTCAAATTAGGTGTTAAACTTCTTGAGGCTGTCTCTCGAAAGTCACTGAGTTTCTTTGCTGTTCAAGTCTCTCACTTGTAGAAAGTCAAGGACTCAGTGGTCCTTCCAGCCAGTCTTCAGGGCTATTTGCGACCCTCTAATAAACTTTAATGTGTGCAGCAATGATGCTTGAAGATTCTGTCACCCATTATTGCCAGGTTGACATCCAGATCAAAGTTGGGGTGTGTGTGTATTCATATCCATATCCATTTTTAAGTCTCTATCATCCAACACATTTTAATTATGTTTTTCACAAAATTTTTTTATTTAAAAATTTTTGATTAGTGAGTGGCTGCAAAAAAAATTTATTACTAGGTACCTCTTATTTTGGATGCTATTTTGATATTTTATTTCATTTTTAGAATGATTGCGGGGATATGTAAATTTAATTGTTTTATTGTTGTTTTTGTTGGCTGATTAGCTATTTTTGCTAACCTTTCTCATTAAACCTAATCATATATCTGTAGATTTATTTGGATTTTTTGTGTAGAAAATTTTATATTCTGTTAATAATGACTTGTAGGAGCCTTCCTTTCTGATTTCTTTCTTTCCCTTACTGAACTAGTCAGGACCACTGCCACAACACGAAATAGAAGTGGAATATTTTCAATAGTTTTCCATTTCTTATGAGGTTTATTGTTGGGGTACTTTTGGTAGATTTTTTAATGGTAAAAAAGTTTCTTCTTATATCTAGTTGCTGAAAGTTAATACTGTGAATACACGTTGAATTTTAGCAATATGTTTATGCTTTTCTGCAACTATTGAGATAATTTTATAGTTTCCCCTTTTAATTTATTAATGCAGTGAATCATGTTAATTGATTTTTACAATTTTTGTTGAAATTTTAGAATGTTGAACTAACATCTCATTTTTTGGGATAAATCCAACTTACTAGTGAGGTGTTATTATTTTCATGCATTGCTGGATTTAGTTTGTCAGTATTTAGTATAGAATGTTTGCATCTGGGTTCATACATGAAATTGGGCTATACTGTACATTTCTTGTACAGTTCTTGTCAAGTCTTGTTATTATACTAGACTCATTTATTCTGGAAGAATTGAGATTATTTGTTCCTTGAGTGTTTAATAGTCCTTAAAAGTAAAATTGTCTGAACCTGGAATATTATTTTTTATTATTTTTTTTGTGGGAATAGTTCATATTCCTGATTGAGTATCCTTATTGATTATAGAACTACTCATTTAATATTTCCTCTTAATAAGTTTTAGTTATCTATTCCTAGGATTTGCCAATTTCATCTTAATTTTCAAATGTCTTGGCATTAGTTGTTCAAAGGAACTTATTTCACTTTTGATAGCGGTAGCATAATATTTTTATTTTGTGTCTCCTCTCTCTCATTAATTTTTAGTATGTCAATTTCATTAGCCTTAAAAAACTTTGACTTTATTAATCTTTATTACATGTTCATTTTCTGCTTTTATCTGTTTTATTTCTTTCCTTCTACTTTCTTCAGGTTTATTTTGGTGTTCTTTTTCTAAATTCCTAAAAAGAATATCCAGTTCATTCATTTTCTACTATAATTCTTGTCTGCCTATTCTTTAGACTACAAATTATTCCCTAAATATAGCTTTGGTAGAAATCCCCCATTTTTTTTTTTTTTTGAGACAGAGTCTCACTATGTTGTCCTCAGTAGAATGCTGTGGCATCCTAGCTCATAGCAATCTTAAACTCTTGGGCGTAAGCAATTCTCTTGCTTTAGCCTCCCAAGTAGCTGAGACTATAAGTGCCTGCCACAACATTTGGCTATTTTTTGGTTGTAGTTGTCATTGTTGTTTGGCAGGCCCAGGCTGGGTTTAAATCCACCAGGTACAGTGTGTGTGACTGGCACCCTAGCTGTTGAGCTACAGGCACCAAGCCAGAAATCCCAAATTTTTGATAAATAATATTTTCAATGCTATCATGTTCTAAATATGCTATAATTTTCCTTGTTATTTCTCTTTTAGGCTTGGAATGTTTATAAGCATGCTTTCTAGTTTCTAAATAAATAGAAATTTTTGTCACATTTTCCTTTTTTATTTCTAGTTTAATTTTAAGGTATAATTAAAGAACATAGTCTGTATAATACAAATCTTTAAAATTTTTGAGCCTTCCTTTGTGGACTGATATGTAAGTAGATTTCATAAACATTATGTGTGTACTACTAAAGAATGGGTCCTTTATTCTTTAAAGAACTGATGCAGCATTTCATTTTTGGAAATGATGTCTCTATGATTATGGGAAACTTGTTCATTTGTAATGCAAATCTTATCTATTCTGTGATTTTTTTTTTTTTTTTGGTCTGTTTCTCTTATTGCTAAAGGAGATATGAAAATCCCTCACCATGATGGTGGGTTTGCCTATTTTCCCTTGAAGTTCTATAAATTTTTACTTTATCTATTTTGAGGCTATATAATTCAGGTTCATATAAACTTTGATTTATATTTTTCTACTCATGTTTACCATCTCAAAATGAAGAGATATTCTTACTTTTCTATCTTTTCTGTTATTTTTTCAAACTTTATTCAAATTAATATGAGGGTACAATATTCAGGTTACATCATTTTCACTTCCAGGGTCAAGTTCCATTTGTAGAAGAGCCCCTCACCCAGGGTGAGGTTATACACCCTCACAATGTACACATCAGGTGAGATCCCATCTCCTGCCCTCCCTCCCTCCTGCCAACGTCCTTCCCCCTCCCCCTTCCCTCTACCTCTGAACTGGACTATAATAGTGTTCTGCTGTTCTTAGGAACATGTAATTGTTTACATATTGATTTCATATTGGTATGGAGTACATTGGATAAAAAGAGGTATTCTTTCACTGGAAATATTTTCCCCCTATGGCTTACTTTGATATTAATAAAGCAAAAGCAACTTTCTTTTAGTTAGCATTTGCCTGGTGTATCCTTTTGCCTAAGTAGTAAACAGAATAAACTTGGTTTTGTTGCCTATTCAGTGTGATAATATTTATCTTTTAAGTAGAATGCTTAATTCATTCTCATATATTGTAATTACTGATATATTTGGATTTATTTCTAGTTATTTTACTCTATGCATCCCACCTCTCGACAACTCTTTTGTCTTTATTGTCTCTTTGTTTCCACATTCTGGATAATTTCTTCTGTCTTACTTTCCAGGTCACTATTTCTATTCAGCGTGTGTTATAAATTATTAAACACATACAATTCACATGCTAATTTCAATTTTTTAATATTTACCTTTTTAAGAAGTTCTATGCTGTTTCAAATTTGCTTGTCTATTTTTTATAGATTCTTTCCACTGTCTTTATTTTCAAGCTTGTCTCTTACTTTTTGAGACTTATTAACCATAAGTAAGAATATCTAGAGTATTTTTAGGTCTGCTTGTTAAGTTTGTTTTATTCTGTTGGTGACTTGTATACTTGTGATTATTTTATGTTTCTAAAGCTATTCCATGTGCTTGGAAATTTATCTCTGGGAATTTTTTAAGGCCTAGGATGAAGACAGATTCCTCCAGACATGATTTACACTGGCTTCTGCCATGCTTTTGGAGGCCTGTCATTGTAAGTCCAACTTTAAATGAAATTTTTGATTCAGTGTTTTTTGAGCTGAAAGTTCCATATAAATTCAGATTTTAATTAGCATAAGGCCCATCTTATGGCTAAATATACTGAGTGGATTTTTTTCCTTTGATTAGCATCAAGTTTTGAGACAATTTTCTCTGCAGTCAAGGGTCAGAGGAAGGAAAAAAATAGGTAGCTTCTTAGAGTCCCAGATCTATATAGTGGGTCTATTATTAATCATCCGCTTCGTACACACCTGGAGTTTTCTCCTGTGGGCTGTTTTCTATGAGGCTATGGAAAAACAAAGATTAAGTTTATAAGAATCAGTAATTCTACACAAAGCAGCATAAGCCCTGTTGTTTTCAGTAAGTAAAATCATGTCACCTTATGCTTTTATAGTACTGTGCTGTGTATCTCAGGAGGTCAGAGATTTATTTGACATTATCTCTTCAGTTTAGTGATTTGAATCAAATTCAAAGATGGTTATCTGTGTTTTGACAATCTAACCACTAGTTCAGGCTTCATTATTAAGCAGAAAGGAGATGGCATTAATGAGAGTGGGTGGTGAGGAGAATATTGTGTAACATGGGCCATATCCGTGGTAGTATCATAGAAGAGAAAAGCTTGGACCTTAGATATCTTCAATGCAGCCTCTTTATTTTACAAATGATGAAACTTGTGATTAGAGATGCAATCTAATGTAGCATCTGCCCAGGTTTTAAATTTCAGAGCCATGGCCAGAGACAATTCTTCAGCTGAGCCTTTCTTCCTCTCAAAGCAGTGTTTTCCAAATTATGGTTTGTGTACTAATAGTTTCCCCATGAGTTCCTCCTGAAAGTGTTCTTTGATCAAACAAATTTAGGAAATTCTACATATTATGACTCCCTTTTAGAGACTTACAAGGCAAATAATACACCCTGGGCCCAGAGACATGGTAAAGTAAGGAATCTGTGTTACTATCACTTTCCAAAGTAATTTAACAACAAAAAATTTTTTTCTAAAGAACATCTGTTAAAACTGCACAGAGCATTTGTGTTCCCCAAAGCAATTCAGGAAATGGTCTCAAGGAAAACTTGTCTCGGTTATTTTCTAAGTAGGATAAATTTGTGCAGTCAATACATCTCCAACAAATAAAGAAAGTGAACTCTCTTGCATGTTTTGTTTTATTAGATTTGAAGTTGGCATGCCGGGAGGCCTAGATCAAAGATTTTCTTCTCATCATTGATTTTGAGTCTTTAATTATATAAATAAAACGTTTTAATCTTTTAAAAATAGATTAGAGAGGACTTCCAACTGTGATGGAGCATCCTTTATCGGACCACCTCTCCTGCTAAGAACAATTATAGATGCTGAATAAAATATTAGAAATAGCTGCTTTAAGATATCAGTAATCAGTCAAGGCAGCCCAAAGTTGCTAGACCCCAGGGAGAAGAGAAGGGTACTTCTGTGAATCTGACCTTTTCCTCTGCCAATTTGTAAATAAAGGTCAAGAGGCCAACCAGAAAGTACTTCTCAGAGTGTTTCATAGTTTCATGGGGCTACAAAAACAAAAATGGAAATTTTAGATGATAAACAAGTCAGTATCTGAAGTCCTAAGATAGTAGAGCAAAGGAAACTGCAGATAAGTGGGCCCAATATTATGTTAGTGTGACTTTTCTCAATGAGTAATTTGATGATTCTCAAGTTGCACCATACACAAAGCAAACTAAGAGGTAAAAAGCCAAGCAGAACGCTTAGGATTCTCACAATGCTGGAGAACAAAGTAGAGATTAGGGCCTACCAGAAGAAGGGGTCCTGGTAAGCACAGAAGACTTTCTGATGAGTTTCGTGAAGCCCTATCTACTTGCAGAAGAAAAAATTTGAAAATATTTTCGCTTTAAAAAGACTGAAATCCAGCTTAGAATGATCATAATTCCCTGCTCAGTCAAGGTCACCTGTGTCTTCTCTAACTCCTACAAGAAAAGTTTAACCTTCCTGGAAAAGAATAATGTTAACAGCGTCTTTATAATCTCTCATGCACATATTCTAGCATGTAATATAAAGAAAACTAAGAGATATGCCAGGAGAAAGGATTGTATGACAAAAAATCAAAGGGAAAATTAGACAATAGAAACAGACCCACAAATGCTACAAATACAGAGTTATCAGATAGAGACTTTAAAATAACTATCTTTGTTATCTTCAAGAAAATAAATGGCAAAATGGCAAATTTCACCAGAAGACTAGAATGTATTGAAAAAGCACAAAATAATAATTCTAGAATTATTCATAAAAATACAATAACTAAAAAAAGACCCTAATGGTGGATTTAATAGCAGACTAGAGTCAGAAAAATAAAGAGTTAGTACATGAGTGCTAGGTCAGTAGAAAATATATAACCAAAGTACAGCAAAGGAAAAAACAGAAAATACTGAACAGAGGATAAGAAACATGAAATGTGGTAAAAGGCCTAACATATTGTAATTAGCTTCCCAGAAAAAGAAGATACAATAAGGCAAAAGCAATATTTGAAGCAATAATGGGTGAGAAGTATCTAAAACAAATTGAAGATGTCAAACCACAAATTTTAAAAGCTAAATATAAATATAAATAAAGCCATTCCTAACCACATCATAGAAACACCATAAAAATGAAAAGCAAAGAAGATATCTTGAAAAAACCACTTAGAGTGAAAGATGCTGAAATACCAGCAGCTGAATCTCCAATAGAAATAATGGAAACAATGGTGTCCCCAAGATGCTAAACGAAAATAACTGCCAATATTCAGTGAAAATTGCTTCATTTCGAGAATGAAAGCAAGAAAAAAGATAGAGAGAGAGAGAGAGAGAGAGAGAGAGAGAGAGAGAGAAAGAGAGAAAGAGAAAGATTGCGATTGTCATTAGACTACACTAAAGAGATAGAGAAATTATGAGGCAGGGAAAATGATCCTAGGTGGAATGTGAAAATACAAGAAAGATTGAAGTTCAACAGAAAGGATAATTTTATTGATAATCTGAATAAAAAGTGCATCAATTTTAAAGCTCAGCTTGGTGGGGTATAAAATTCTGGGCTGGAAATTGTTCTGTTTAAGTATGTTAAAGATAGATGACCATTGTCTTCTGGCTTGAAAAGTTTCATTAGAGAAGTCTATAAGTCTATCTATAAAGTGATAATGATGCTTTGATTTTAAATATATGTATAATTAAAATGCATGACAAAAATAGCAAATGCAGTAAGTGATAAAAATAATGTGTAGTAACATTCCTGTATTCTCAGAGACAAGATGACAGTACTGACTTATAATGTGTTCTAAGTCAAGGTTATATATCATGGTTTATAGGGTAATAGAATGGAAGAATAAAAAATATATAGCTAACAAGTTAATGGAGAGCAAAATAATAATTAAAAAATTTGAGTAAGCAATAGGCAAATTTTAAACAAGGGAAAGAAAAGGGGAACCAAGAACATATGAGACAAGTAGAAAAAAAATGATAAGATAGGAAAAATAATAAAAATATATCAATAATTATATTGTTAATATATAAAATATTTTATGTAAAAAATAAACTTTTTTAGACTGTATTATAAATGACCAAATACATGATCATGAAATTAAGTGAGGAAACATATTTGAAAGTAAAATCACAGAAAAAGACATACCAAGCAAACACTAAACAAATAAATGAATAAAGTAAATAAATAAATAAACAAATAAATACAGCAGATGTAGCTTTATTAATGTCAAACAATGTTTTGACATTGATAACATAAAATATTAAAAATAGCTGCTTAAAATATCAGTAATCAGTCAAGGCAGCCCAAAGTTGCTAAACAAGATTACCAGCAATAAATAGAAAACATTTTATAAAAAAAAAGAGTTAGTCCACTAAAAAGACATAATCCTAAATTTGCCTGCATCTAACAACATAGCCTCAAAAAGTAAAAGTTTAAAGCCTAAGGTATAATAGTAAACTCACAATATATAAAGTAAAAGTTCAAAGCCTAAGGTATAAATAGTAAACTCACAATCATAGTAGGTATTATAATACATCTCTCTTACTAATTGATTAAAAAAACAAATAATGACTTGGTAAAGATAATGAAAGATCTCAACAATGCAATGAACCAATCTGATCTAAATAGCACAAACACTCCACCTTCAAACTGAAAGGTACACTTATTTTTCAAATACATATGGAACATTTATTAATACTTGAATTGACCACAAACTAGACTGAAAAAAAGTATCAACAAATTTTTAAGAATTAAAATTAGGAACACATTTATAAGAGAAACTTTGCTTGATAAGTGCAATTAGTGTAACCTGGATCTTTGTACCCTCAATGAATCCCCAACAATAAAAAAAAGTAAAATAAAATTAGACAAAGTATGTTTTCTTACTGCAGTAGAAGCAAGCTATAAATCAATAACAAAAATGGGGTTAAAATATCTCTCTGTCTTGGAAACTTTAAAATATACTTCTTTTTTGTTTCTTAATATTTTTTAGTTTAAGCTTTTGTTTTTTATTTGAAAATGTTAAGGGGCACAAGTTTTTGTTACATGGATACCTTGTATGATGTTAAGTTGGGGCTTTTAGTGTGCCCATCACCAGAATAGTGCTCATTGTACTTAACAGATAAGTTTTACTCCTCATCCCTTTCCACCCTTCCTCTTTCTTGGTTTCCAATGTCCTTTGCTTCTCTTTGTGCCCACATGTGCCAAGTGTATAGCTACCAATTATTAGAGAGTAAATTCAGTATTCATTTTTCCATTCCTGAGATATTTTGCTTAGGATAATGTTCTCCATTTCCATCCAAGTTTCTGCAAAAGACATTTTTTCATTCCTTTTTATGGCTGAGTAGTATTCCACAGTATACTTGCCATATTTTCTTTATTCAATCTTGAATCGATGGGCACTAAGTTTGATTCCATATCTTTATTGCAGTACAATTGTGAATTCTACTGTCTTTTTGATAAAATGACTTATTTTTCCTTTCGGTAGATACCCAGTAGTGGAATTGCTGGATCAAATGGTAAGTCCACATTTATTTCTTTGCAGAATCTCCATACTGTTTTCCATAGATCTTGTACTAATTTGTAATCCCATTAATAGTATATAAGCATTTCTTTCTCCCTGCATTCACACCAAGCATCTATTGTTTTTTGACATTTTAACAATGGGCCGTTCTGATAGGAATAAGGTGGCATCTCATTGTGGTTTTTAATTTGCACTTCCTTGATGATTAGTGATGGGGCATGCATTTTTTTTTCATGTTTGTTGGCTATTTGTCTATCTTCTTTTGAGAAGTTTCTGTCCATGTCTTTTGCCCATTATTTAATGTTTTTTTTTTCCTTGCCAATTTGTATAAGTTCTTTGTAGATTCTGGATATTAGTCCTTAATACCTGTTTTCATTTCTGATTGAGCTTGAGTCTCTTTAATTTTTTGCTTAATCTGGCTATTGATCTTTTGATTTTGTTTATCTTTTCAAAGAATCATCTTTTTGTTTTGGTGATCTTTTGTATTTTTTTAAAGTTTTCATTTCATTTAGTTCTGTTCTGAGTTTTGTTGTTTCCTTTTTCTGAGGGGTTTGGGTTTACTTTGATCATTTACTAGTTCCTTGAATGTGACATTGGCTTGTTAATTTGTGATCTTTCTGTCTTTTAGACGTAGGCGTTTAGGATTATGAACTTTTCCCTTAGGACTGCTTGTTTATTTATTTATTTATTTGTATCACATAGATTTTGAAAGCTTGTGTTTGCTTTGCTATTCAGTTTGAGGAATATTTTTATTTCCATCAGTTTAAGGATTATTTTTATTTCCATCTTAACTTCATCACTGACCTGTTCAGTAGCAGGTTGCTCATGTCATGACTTGGCATAGATTTGAAAGTTTCTTTTGGAATTGATTTCTAGTTTTATTTCTCTGTGGTCTGAGAAGATACATGGTGTGATTTCTTTCTTTCTTTTTTTTAATTTGTTGAGACTTGTTTTGTGGCCTAAGATATGAACAATTGCGGAAAATGCCCCATGCATGCATGAGAATAATGTATATTTAGTAGCTTTTGGGTAGAATCTTCTGTAAATGTCTATTAGATCTACTTGTTCTAGAGTCCCATATAAATCCAGTGTTTCTTTATTTTCTGTTTGGATGATCTGTTTAGTTCAGCAGGGTATTGACTTTCCTGGCAATTATGATGCTACTGTCTGTTTCTTTGCTTAAATCTAGTAGAATTTGCTTTATGAATCTGGGACCTCCTGTAGTAAGTGCATATGTACTTAGGATTACTATGTCTTCCTGTTTAATTGTGCCCTTTACCATTGTATAATGGCCATCTTTGTCTTTTTCACCCCCTTCCATTGTTCATATAAAAATATATTTTGTTGGTTATGAGAGCGGCTACACCTCCTCGCTTTTGGTTTCCATTTTTGTGGGGATAGTTTTTTCCATCCTTTTACTTTGAGTAAAAGTATGAGTTCTTGTAAGATGGTGAGAGTATGTACTTGGGTTATTTTTTTGTCATCCATTCAGCCAGTCTATGTCTTGTAAGTGGATCACTAAGGCCATTCACGTTCATTGTTAGTACTGATATGTAAGTATTATTTTGTTTATCATTTTGGATGATACTCTGTTGTTTCATTTTCCCTCTGGTCCTATTGTTTTAAAAGAGCTGTGAGGTTACCTTTCAGGTGTTTTTGTACTGGTGTATATTTATTGTGACTTTCCATGTATGCATATAATGTAATTCTGAGAATTTGCTATAGGGAAGATATAGCAGTGACAAATTCCATTAGTGCTTGCTTGTCTGGAAAAGTTTTTATTTATCTGTCACTTATAAAACTTAATTTTTCAAGATACAAAATTCTAGTCTTCTAGAATTAGTCTTCTAGTCTTTTCATCTTCTTGTTTAAGAAGACTAAAAATGGAGCCCCAATTCCTTCTGGATCATAAAGTCTTCTTTACTGAGATTTCTGCAGTTAGCTTGGTGTAGGTTGCTGCTTTTGTCTTGGAACTTGTAGAATTTTCTCCTTCATTTTGACTTTGGCTGGGTTGATGATTATGTGTCTTGGAGATGTCCTATTTTCTATGAATCTTCCTGATATTCAACAACCATCTTCTATCTGCACATCTGAATTTCCAGTGATACCAGGAAGTTGTCCTCAATAATTCCCTCTTACAGGTTTTCAATGTTTTTTTCTTTTTCTTCTTTTCCCTTGGGGATGCCTATAATTTGAATAGTGGTTCTCTTCACCTAGTCCTGTATTTCTCTGGGTGATTGTTCATTCTTCTTTATTCTGCATCTTTGACCAACTGGGTCACTTTGAGAGCTTTATCTTCCAGCTCTGAGATTCTTTTTTCTAAACCAGAATCTTAGAGCTGGAAGATAAAGCTCTCAAAGTGACCCAGTTAGTCAAAGATGGTCTAGCCTGTTGTTGAAGCTTTTTGTTATATCTTTAAAATGACTTAATGGCTAAATAACTAAATGACTCTTTTCTTTCTCTAAGTTCTATTATATCCTTTCTTACTTTGTCTAGATCTTTAGCAACTTGGTTTTTTCATTGAGTTGAAAAATATTTTTTTTTGCTTCTATGTTGCTTTTCAACTTTCTTTCAATCCCATTCATCTTATTTGCCATCTTTATTCTGAATTCCATTTCTGACATTTTGACAATTTCCTTTTAGTTGGGGTCTGTTGCTGTACATCCATTTGATGTGTCAAACTAGCTTGATTTTTCATGTTGCTAGAGTTCTTTTACTGGTTTCTTGATGTCTGAAGCCTCTTTTCTCAGCTATGGAAATATTGGTTTGCAATATATCAGTTCTCCTTTTCTGGGAACTCCCCTACTTAGGGAGAAGAAGGAGAGGTCCCTAGATGGTGGTGCTTTTGTGACCTACTTAGAAGATTGACCCAACAAGAGTGGGGAAGATGCACTGAGATCTTGTAATGTAGCTGTTCTGTGTTGTCCCATTACCCCATGACCATCACAGTCCAACCTGGTGCTGGATGATCTTTGTGCAGATTGGTGGGTTGTTCCCCAGGTTGCCAATGGAAGCACAGATGGGAGGCTGGGTGAATGTCTCTTCACTAAGAGTGGGGTGAGAGATTTCTCTGCTTGGGGTCTGCTCATGGCAGTGGTTCCCACCAGGCAACAGTGGGAGCTGTGAAGGTGGGGCCACAGCTTCCAATTGTGGGGGGGTGGGGTGGGAGGCCCTTCTGGGTGGGGCTGCAGGACCTGGAGGTAGTAGGAGAGCCTTAGAAGTGGAGACATGGGGTCCAGCAGCACCTGCTATTTCATTTAAATGCATATTCCTCAGACACAAGTCTCAGGAAATTGTTGGCTACCCTTTACCACTATGCTTCCAGAATGTATTTCCTTTCAAACGATGAGGTGGAAATGGCACTGATGAATAATAATGAATAGATGGATGAGGAGTTCCAGATGGAGGTGGGAAATGCTGAAAGGATGGGTTGTGTCCATAAATCAGCAGATGTACCATGGACTCTTAGTAATAGCACCCATTTACTCCATTGCTAAACTGTGTGCTTTGGCTTTACTGAGCTGCAGTGGAAGCCAAACTGTCCACTATGGTATCAGTGACCCAGCAAGAGGGCCTGAAATGATGAAATCAAACAAAACAAAAATTAAACCTTGTGCTGCAGTGGAAGAAGCAGAGCTATCATGTGCCTCTTCTGAATATTTCAGAGGTTACTATTGCCTGAGAATGGATTTCCAATGGCTGGAAAGGCAGAGGGATGATTGCTTTTATGCATTGATTGTAAAGTCTGTTTGTCTTTTTGCCAAGGAGTAAATGAAACCAGGGCAGAAGGAGTCATTTTTGGACAGCTTTACATGTACCAGAGAAAGGAAAGGTCCCAAAGTGATAAATGATAATTGTGTAAGCTAGAAGGGAAAAATCTAAGGCAAGTCATTGTAAACCTTGATTTTCTACCCCATTACTGATGCAGATGGGCCTGTGGATCTTTTGACGTTCTCATGAAAAACATGCAAATTTGAAATAGTAGAGTATGAAAATAATAACAAACCCTCCTTTTGGTACAAAATGGACACATAACTTGAGATAATGTCAAATCCCCTGTATGTGCTGTGGTCCCAGCAGGGAATAGATGGTATACTTCAACTGGATGAAAGGACTATTCACAAGTATGGTCAATGGGTAGGAGAAACTTCAAGGAATAGTACCAATTATTCCCTCTCCAGACCTGAACAGACAGTGGGGGTAAACAAGTGTTGAACCCCTGGGAGGGTGACTGTGGAGAGGGCTGCCTGACAGGAGTTTGGGCCTTTGGGAGAGGGTGAGCCAGCAGAGAGGGGGGCCCTAGGAATAGAAATCCCAACCTTTTTTCTCCATATCCCGCTTTCTTGCAAGTACTGCCCATTGGAACATGTCTGGAGGCCAGAGAGCAAGAGAACCTGGGCATGTAGTTCATATATGTTGACGTCCTGAAGATGTAGAGCAGAGTGGAGAAGGAGCCTGAGAGCCAAACAGGAAAATCCAGCTATCCCTCAAACTAAACCAAAAAGTAAGCCAAAAATCATATAATTTCAAATAGTCATGCAGGATATTTTATGAATGGTGTTTATGCTATCAACACATGGCAACAGCAATTAGCTGGTAAACAACACCCGGAAAAATCCTTGGTCAGGATTGCTTTTGAATTGTGTGAATTTTGAATTAGGAGATGCTTTCAGAAAACATGCCTTCCATTATGTTCAACATCGCCAGTTCTCCTTCCCCAAAATACGACTTTGGTTTGGAGTCTCCTGCAGCAGATTTTAAGTCTCAAATTAATTACCAGGCTATAGAAAGAATTTTGGCTTACCTCCCTATATGTAGTTTCTGTGCTGCTGAAATGTCACAAAATTAAGATTTTCTAAATACAGTTCTATTTTTATTTTGAGGCGTGGGATACTTGTAGAGCTATGCAGTCTTCTTTTGCCCCAGAATTCACAGGTGCTCTGGAAAATTAACTTGAATAGAATTAACAGCTGTGTTTTCACTGTTTCGATAGATGGAGAAACTCTGGCTGCCAGACTGTAAGCTCCTCGAGGCAGGGGCTGGGTCTCATTCAACATGGTATCTCTAGATTCTGGCCTAATGCCTGCTCTTAGAAGATTCAATAAATATTTCTTAAATGAATGAACAAAAGTTTTAAAATTATGCATAGATCTAAAACTGAATCACACCAACTTCTAACCATATTCCCTAAAGTATGTTTTATTACATGATTTCAGAATCACAATATATGATATTGTGAAGATTGACGAGTTTCTCTCTTCCACCAAAATTCTGGTAACCTACAAACTAAGAATTATGATCCAGAACATAACTCATACTTGTGTTACATTATTTTGAGGGTTTTCTAAAATACAATCATCACCAACTGGAAACTTTTCCTAACTGAAACCCAAAGGAAGTTATTTATCCATTCAAAATCCCCACATGTGCAGGAAACCTGCAATCTCAACTAAGCCAGGTATGGAGGTAGGTCTATTTTGTTTAGTCACTCACTTTATTTAAATAATGACAGGCCTGCATCTTAACCACCATCAAAGTTCAAGTTCCGAGTGGGTTGGATCCAACCCATTTTACCAGTCTCAAAATAGGGATACAGTGAAAGGAGGTGGGTGGAAGAAATGAGAAGAGCTCAGCCCTGTGATCTGTGCTTTGCTCAGCAAGTCTGCATTCTGGCATCTCTTAATGATGGCTTGATTTGGGATATTTTGAAGCCAGGAGATTAAAATAGGCCATCCATTAAGAAGGTAATCCATACACTTGGTTTCCATTAAGAGGGAGAGGAAGAGAGATTTTTTTTTCTGTCTTCTTTTTGTCCTAATTTCCCCTTTACTTAGACTTCCTCTCCTCTGCTTGGTGATGTCATTGCAGCTTTCAGTTGCTTGCTGGGCCGTGGGTGTGAGCAGCTCCCTGGGCAGCCATTGCTGATTCATCTTGGTGAATCATCTGCTTGGATCTCTGACTGGGAGGGAGTGATGTCACTGCACGTCCTCCTCCTCCCAGGCCTCCTCTTTAAGACTCTGTCTGTTCACAGCAGGCATGTTCAGCTGAGGCTGCCCAGGAGCCTGAGAACTCACTAAGCTTCCCAAGCACCGAGTGTTCCCTGGCAGGGAGCCCTGGGATTCTCACCAGTGCAGAGCCGAATCCCTTCATCCTGCTCACCATTTATAGATTCAAATAGCCAGGAAGGTCAGTCCCTGCTCAGCCCTGCTCAGCCTCTGCTCAGCCTCTGCTTTCAGGTCCATTATTATAACCTATCATTTTTGCAGGAATGCTCTTAATTCAACTGTTATATAAACCATGGGTCTGTCTTTTGGCAATTTTAATTCAGAGCCTTCCAGGCAACAGTAATCCCTAGTTTGATCTTTTTTTCTCCCTTTCGTCTCTTCTTCCATGACATCCCCTCCCCCTTGCCCCTAACTTAACAGTTTCCAGCTGTGTATCTTTAGGCTTTGTTTCCGCCCCAGCTTTTTCTATAACGTGCAGTTGGATTCCCTCCAGGTCCCAGATGTGCTATTCATTTATGCTGAAGCATCTGGGCCTCGGCACAGTCCTGTCACTGCAACGTGGCAAACTTGTGAAGAATCCGACTGGTAGCCAGCTAGCAGGCTGCAGCACGCTGGCAGGCAGCAGAAGCATTTCAAAGGGCAATGAGGAGAGGCCCCTGGAAGGGTTATGAAAGCCAGTGGGAACCCAGGTGAAGCCAGGAGCTCACATGCTCCTATTCTGTGGCTCTTATGGGTACAGATGAGCCCGGGGGTACTAGACGGTGAGGGTTTGATTCTTTCAAAGCGAGGGGCTGCAGCTGCAGAATCCAAATAACACCCAACTCCTCAAGTTACCCAGGGAGAAAAAAGGGTTGCCACCCTTCCTTGAGGAGACCATAGGTGCCACAGATGGGAAGAACACAGGATCTGAGACGTACATGGCTGTCAGGGAGGGGGCGCAGGGCTGGGAGCCCAAAGTCCTTCCTGGTTCTGGTTCCAACTTTCTGCTTGTTCTTCTCCTGACCTTAAACAAGCTTTTAAATCTGGCCTCCTATTTCCTTTTCCATGAACTAGCAAGGTTGGATTAAATTGTGGGGTTTCAAGCTTTTGTTTTAAAAACTCCAAAAAACAACCTGAAGTGGGAGCCTTTATGTAGTGCACTCAATACTTTCATGACAGGAAGTGGTACTTTATCAACGGCCTCACTGGTGGCCTTCCAGGTTGTTTAAAAGGGGGTAGGGGTGGCAGAGGTGTGCCTTTATTCCAAGCATTCATCCTTACCTCAAGAGGTGCAGGGTTCAGCACGTGGTCCTTCTCTGTGTCACAGACAGCAAACCTTCCCTTTCACCTGCTCTTGTCTGCTCCTCCCCAGCACCTGCCCTTGAACTTCCACCTGCTCATCTCTAGGATGACTCTCCTTCTCTTCTTGGCTCCCTGCATGAGCATCAGTCACTCAGTTCAGTCGTCCTTGAATGGGCCGTGCAGGGCAGGGGTGGGACGGGGGCGGGAGAGGGGTGGGGGGGGCATTTCCTCTGGAGAAGCAAACACCTGACACATTTTCCAGGGGCGTCCAACATTTTTTTATTCTCTGCAGCACATTGGAAGAATACGAGTTGTCTCAGACCACACGTTAAATACATGAACACTAATGAAAAATGATTAGCAAAAAAAAAAAACTGTGCATGCTTTTCATGATATCCAACAACACAGATAAACAAAAAACATCCTCACAAAATCAGCATGTGGCCTTGGGGTGGCAGATTGGACACCTCTGGATCCGGATTATCAAGATGGAGTTTCTCCCAGCAGACATTCTTACATTTTTATATAAAAAGGAACTCTTTCCTCTCATCTAACTTGAGTCTCATTACTAAAATCCCCATTGCTTCTTATTAAAATAAATTTTATATGTATATTTGAGGTTTACCACATGATTTTAGGGGATTAAAATGGTGACATATAGTGAAGCAAATTAACATATCTATCTTTTCACACAGTTCCTTTTTTTTTTGGTGACAAGAGCAGCTAAAATCTACTTGTTTAACACAAATCTCTAATACAATACAATTTTATTAATTTTAGTCCTCAGATTGTACAATAGATCCCGAGACTGGGTCAGCCTACCTATCTGCTGCGCTCCATCCTTTGATCTATACTTCCCGTTTTCCTCCCCGCTGTCCCCGCTGTGGTGACCACTGTTTCACTGTCTCTGTGTATTTGAGCTCTTTTTAAAAAAGATTTATCTATCACATAAAAGATCAGGCAATACTTCTCTTTCTGTGTCTGACTCATTTCACTTAGCATAATGTCCTCCAGGCCCATCCATGTTGTGGCAAATAGCAAGGTCTCTTTCTTTAAGGCTCAATAATATTCCATTGTATATATGTAGCCCATTTTCTTTATCCTTATTCCACTGATGGACTGAAAGTCCCATTTCTTTTCTTTTTTTTTTTGTCTTTATTATTAAATCATAGCTGTGTACAATAGTGGAAAGTCCCATTTCTTACCCTAGCCCTAGCATCTGAGTATGTCAATCCCTCAGAAGGTAAGAGCGTGTATGGGTGTGTGGCCCTCTCTCTGGCTATTTCTGAGACACCTTTACGGAACACCAAGGGCTCCTTGGAGCACAGTTTGAGAAACCCTGGGCAGGATACAATCATCATGCCCGATCTTTGAGTCCTAAGAACTATGCTCGGAGAAGAGTGCTCTTCATGTGGGTAAGAATCCTAGAAAGCCTTTGGACTAGAGAGGACCTTTGGAGATCCTCACGCTTTCTTACCCGCTTCTTTGTGGGAGCTGCACACAGTCTAGGATCCTACCAGTGTTAGGATACTTTGGGCATCTGGATGAGGGAAAATTTCAGGTTCAGGAATCTCAGTTCGTATAGGTCACTTCTTATACATAGACCCATGAGTCCAGCTGACCTGGAGGCGAATGCTATGCCACTAAAGAAAGTCCCACGTCATCTCGACTGTCTGTGATAATCATAGTAATAATAATTTGTTGTTTCTCCATCTCCAGTGAGCAGAGAAGTTAAGAGCTGTGGTAGAGCACATTATTGTTGCCAACTATTTGCTGCTCAGCAAGATGAGAGAATGATCACTACCACCTACATGGATGTTAGGCTTGGTCCTGGCTTGCTTTGGCTAATGAGATGTGAGCAAAATGATGCACATCTTTTCCAAATCAATGCTCTAAAGGCCCGTGTGAATTCCCCATCACCTGTCTCATTTCTCCTCCGCTAACAAAGGGTGACCTGTGAGAAGAGTGATCCCTAGACGGGGGCTGCTGCTTCTGTCAGAGTCTGGTGTCAGAGTGGTGCTGGTGGCAGCAGATTTGCAGCAGACTCTGGACGGACATGGAGCATGAGCAAGAAATGTGCCTTTGTGGGCTGAGCTGAACTACAGTAGGTTTGTTTCTTATTGGCTGGGAGCCAATAAGGGTTTGGGGTTTGAATTTCAACTCTATAACTTTAGACAAATGATTTAGCCTCCCTAAGTCTCAGTTTTCTCATTCATGCCATGGGGATGATAATGATGCTTACCTTTCTGGATTGTTTAATGATTAAATATGAAAATGTGAATAAATTGCTCAGCACAGTACCTGATACTTACAAACAATAAATTCTATCTATTGTTATTTAAAATAGGTACAGAACACAGGAATAAAAAGGTATGGGTGTCTATGAGAGGGATGTTGACAATTATGAAGCATGACAATTGGCCACACATTCTCTTCTTTTTAAAAGAAATAATACTCGATAATTTATGGCTTTGTATTGGGCAGAGTAATGGCTTCCAAAGATGTCCAAATCCTAATTCCCAGAACCTGTTAATATCTTACCTTGCAAAGCAAATGGGACATTACAGATGTGCTTAAATTAGGATGTTGAGATGGAGAGATTATCCTGGGTTATCAGTGGGCCCAATATGATCATAAGGGTCCTTGTAAGTGAAAGAAGGAAACAAGACAGTCTGAGTGACAGCAAGAGACATGATGAAGGAGGAGAATGAGGGGTGTGTGTGATAATTGCTGACTGGAAGAGCAGAGGAGATGGAGAAGACAAGGAAATGGATTTTCCTTGAGAAACTTCACCAGGAACACAGACCTGCCAACACCTGGATTTTACTCCAGTATGGCCATTTTGGGTCTTGAACCTCCAGAAGTATAAAATAGTAAATTTATGTTGTTTTAAGCCACTAAACTTGTGGAAATTCATTACAGCAGCCATACAAAATGAACTCAGGCTCCACCTTCTTTTTCTCTTATTTTAGCATTGCTGCTTTGCCTGCCTGTAGGTGCGTTCACTGTTCTGAGTGCAAAATTATAAAAGCCTGGGTTGGATTTCTTTGTTTCCTCATGCATGTCTGCTCATACATCAGTGCCCTGCCGTGGTCACTCTTCCCTGCCACCTCCACCCTACTTCCACATGATCCTACCCTGTCCCATCCTGTAAACATAATCTCAAAACATAAGGGCAACTTTCTATTTTAATTTTAAGATGACATTTTACTTGGTTAACTGTGTATAATTTGGGGGGTGGTTTGTCATTTTCTAGTCACCATGGAATGATAAA
This sequence comes from Perodicticus potto, assembly GCA_963574655.1. Classification (NCBI taxonomy): domain Eukaryota; kingdom Metazoa; phylum Chordata; class Mammalia; order Primates; family Lorisidae; genus Perodicticus; species Perodicticus potto. The sequence goes on from CAUYRH010144575.1 coordinate 32,330, forward strand.
ATCAAGGCCAGAAGATAGGCCCTTAGAATTATGCCTGCAGGATTCTTAACATAACTTTTTCCAGAATTCTATTCTAGTAAATGAAGTTTTTCATCATCAAGAGAATATCATATAGACTCTCTTAATGACTGAAGACTTTATTTACTATAGTAATACCTGGGGCATATGGCAGTCATTTTGTTTTAACATCACTCATCACCAAAATCTTGTTTGATTTTAAACCGGGAGGGTTGATTTATTGTCATGTGCTTCTTTTAGGTACTTTTGTTTTACTTAAGTCTGTTTGAGTGATAGAAGGGAAGAGACAAGAGGAATACTTGTCCTCTCCTTTGCAGGAGATGTGTTATGGCCCATCTCTCCCCTGCACACTGGGTAGGATGCTTGGGGACTTCAGGAGTTCCTCTTATGTTTATAAATCTTCTGCAGAAGCCTGCTTAGTGTTTACCATTATTTCTAGAACTATCCCTGCTGCAGTGGTTTTTCCACCCCTTTTGCAACAAGAGTCAAGACATGTCACATTGGAAAGCATAAATCTGGCCTCTCAAAGTATAAGTCATACATTTAGTCACAGAATAGTAAATATTCTTTCTATTCTAAGTGAAATAACAATTCCATGTCCAAACCGCTACTTGTTTTGCTTATTTTCTTCTATTAAAATATGTATGTAAGGCCAGTGCTCATACCTATAATCCTAGCACTCTGGGAGGCTGAGGCCAGTGGATCGCTTGAACTCAGGAGTCTTAGACCAGCCTGAGCAAGTGAGACCCCAGTCTTACTAAAAACAGAAAAACTAGCCAGGCATCGTGGTGGTTGCATGTAGTCCCAGCCACTCAGGAGGCTGAAGCAAGAGGATCTCTTGAGCCCAGGAGACTGAGGTTTCTGTGAGCTATGATGTCACAGTACTCTACCTAGAGTAACAGAGTGAGACTGTTTCAAAAAAAAAAAAAAGAATGCAGCATAGGAGTGGTACCCTTTTACATCTGGGTTCCAGAACACAGGTCTTTTATCTTTCCTTATACTTTGACTTGTATTTCTAGGTCTTTTTGTTCCCTGAATCATTTCACAGTTCCTAGCTATGAGGTTTCCCCAGGCCCATAGTTCTTCTCAGAAAGAGAACTTTCCCTGTCTCTGGAGATTTGGTGCTGAGAAGGGTGTGCAGTTACCCTGAGAGGAATCAGCGTCTTCCTGCAGAATCTCGCTCCGTGTTCTCTCTGCTCTTGTGGTAGGTTTCTGCTGTCACATTGTAATTCAGATTCTTCAGTGGGAGCTCCTATAAACAAAATGCCACAGAACTCACTTTTATTCAATATTTCATCTCAATATGGTTATACTCATTTTTAGCTAGATATCGTATGAATTAGTTCTTGGACTGAATCAAGTCCAAGACCAGATGGGGCTTGCTTTTTCTGGGGAAGACAAAGCGTTAAGTTTTCTTGTCTTAGTTGTGCACAATGCCAGCTTGAGCACCTGGCTGGCATTCTAATTGTCTTAATCTGTGAAGCAGAGGGGCCATATGGTCCACCTGATCAATTATGTAGGTATTGATTAAGATGGGGAGGAAACACCACCATCCAAAAAGGCCCAGTCAGTCATTCAGTCTGCTGTTTCTGTCAAGAGTGTGTTGGCCCCTCAGTAGAGACCTGCCTGCTGCTACTACTGCTGAAGACAGAAGGCAGCATCGGTGTTTTGTCTGAGCTGGTCCTGTAAAGCCTTTGTATTGTAGGGTGAAGAAAATGTTTGGCGAGTCTAAATTACATGTGTTAGAAAACAGAGGTAGCACAGCACCCTATATATGAAAAACTAACACTGATTTAAAACAATGGTCATTATCTTTGAAGTTTAAAATAAAAAAAGGATGTATTTCTTGCTCAACAAAAATATCCCTTATTTGCAAAAGCTGTCTTTCCCCTTGCTTTAACAACATAAGGTAGGGTCCTACCTTGAGTCCTATTATCACTATTTATTTTCATAAGCTTTTCTAGAGTGGCAAGAATAAAGATCTCTCTTCTTTGGGGGGAATTCAAATAATTTTCAGACTTTTTTTTACGATTTTACTAAACAACTTAGTTTTTCAAAACCACAGGCATGGAGCTAGGGTTGCAAAGGAGAGCCTGCAAGCAGAATTGTTCTTGTTTGGCTCTCACAGGCTTTTAAAACGTGATAAATTTTACACAAAAATGCAGATTTCTCCCTGGCAATGATCAGTGGAAGATGAGTGGCAACTGCCATCCAGAGATGAGGCATACCCACATTCCCCTCAACTTTTAAAGACATGCATGAGGCCTGCTTCATTCCCTTACATCACCTGCCTGGCCCTGTTCCTGAATCCTGACCCAAACCACCACCTCTGATGCTGTGGAGGAACTGAGGCACAGAGTCATTCTGAGGAAAAGAAAGCTAGCTCCACTGGGACCAGCTTAGTCTGAACGTGAATGGGGGAGGACTTGAACTAGGAAAACATTTTTTTAAGCAACTAAATGCATGTCTCTCAGGAAAGCTATGTACCCATGTGGTACAGGGAAAAGAATGAAATTCCTTCCTTCCGTGGTATTGTCTGCTGCAATAGCTTCCAGACACTTGTCAGGGAGAAGAATATCATTGAAGAAGGCAGTGTTTGCAGAGGCTGACTTTGGGAGGTATGTCTACCCCCTGCTCTAAATTCTATGAACTGTTTCCTGGATTAAGTTACTCCGGTTTTGGACCTGAACCCCTTTTGCAAAGTGTCTCTTACGTCCTACTCACCAGTCTAAGGCAGGTGCCTCGGGATATGGCACCCAGTGCTCGTCAGTGTCAGGATTCTACTGGGACTTTCCATCCCAACATTCCTTTCTGGATTCTGCATTGTGAATACATGTATTTTCTTTGAGGATGTTTTTTCTGTTTTTTGGAAATAGTGCAAACATTAGAATCATTATACCACATCTGATTTCTCTCCTTGCACTGGTGGATAAAAGGTCAGTGTCAAAACCCATGGTCTGCCTCTAGCAAGTATCTGAGACATACAGTGGAATGTTGTGCATTTGGTACTTTACTCCATTTTTCTTTTTTGGATTTCTCAATATTTAATTTTTCTTTGCCTTTTTTCTTGACTACTAATTTATTAAGTGTTTTTAAAAACAGATATTTTAAAAAAAAATCTATTGCTACTACATAAGTACAAAATGAGTAACCAAAGATAAAGTAAAGATAGTATAATAGTAAAGATATAAAAATCAGGAGTATGACTTTATATCTTTTTATAAAGATATAAAAATCAGGAGTATGATACCAACATTCCTGAGTGGCATGAAAAGAGATGACAGGGAAGAAGAAGATCTTGCATCTCACTGTTTTCTGCACTAGACAACAGGTGGTGGTGTTGATTTCTAAACCAACTTGTTTTTGGTTTGGAAATTGATGAGGGTTGTTTGGTGCAGGAATGGCTTTGGGATAATTCAAGGAGAAGGCACTTTGCAGCTTACACATAAGTCAAGTTTGGCCTTTACAACTCATGAAATTTCTGATCTGGTGGGAGACAAAAGGCTTGCATATGTAACCCAACTAGAGAAGAATTGAAGCATATGACAAATCACTAAATTATACATTAAAAGCAATAAGTGTAGTACACCCATAGTTCTAAATTCAACCCAGAACCAATGACTGGGAAATTTTCTTGGAGAGCACTTAGTTTTGCTTTATCAGTACCTCCCTAAATTATAATAAAAATCCTCATATTTGGAATTTTATGAATTTGTTGATTATTGCAATCATAACCATGCTTTTTTATAAGATCTTCTTTTAATACCTACTATAAAATTTTGCTCTTTGGGGAGGAACTGGGAAGAAGTGAGGTGTATTTCTCAAGACACTAAATCCAAACAGTCTTGAAATTTATCATAAGAGGCAGATTTTTCTTTTCTTCCCTCATTGGCTATGAAAATATTCCTTATGACACGGCCTTCTTTTCCATGCCCTTTCATAACCTGGGAGGGTTGGTCGGCAAATTTCCAGTAAGTAATGCTCAGTGCATCTAATAGACTCAAACTGTCTCCTTGGCAAAGAATAGAAAAGCCCTGTAGCTAAAAATGTCAAGTCTGGGATGCTAAAGCTCTACAAGAGACACTATAGGGAATGTTGTTCCCTGGGCTAGGGAATAGGCTGGGTAACAAATGTCTTTTTTCCAGCTTGTCAATGCCTATGATACAAAGAAAACAAAATTAAAAGGAATGGGGGAATGTTTAGGGAACAAAAATGAAGACACTTTATTTGAATATTTTAAATGTTTTTATGAATTTTTAATAAATATGTGCTAATGATTAAACATCACATTAAAAGGATCAACTAGATCCTTAAATCATCATGGATTTAAGCTCATAGATAATTGGGAAAAGGTCAAAACACTCCCAGATCTCTAAGTTTATGATAGTTGCATTTCTTTCATAATATTCATAGAATGCTTCTGATAAATGCAGTGCAAATGGATACTTCATTCCCAACAAGGGCTGTTCAAATTAAACACATGTATGCTGAGTACTGCCATTCTGGATGTATTATATATTCCACAGACAAGTGAATCATGATTGATTGACATAGGTATGTATGTATTATTTTTATATACACATATATGTATACGTGTGTATGCAATTTTAAAAAATTAAAACGGATTTTTCCCCAATTAGAGAGAGTTCTTTCAGGCCATAATTTTACATCATGGAGTATTGTTTGAGAGAATGGTGCTTGAATCAGATTGCCTGAGTGAAAACTATTTATTAGCTGTGTAAGCTCGGGCAAGTGACTGAACTGTTTTGTGTAGCAGTAACTTCATCTCCAAGTTGGGAATGATAATTGCCCCTGCCCCATGCATGGAGTGATTGTGAAGATTAAATGAGTTAAAACATGGTACCATATAATGTACAAAATAAATGTTAATTTTCATTATAATTACTGCCATGTGTAAGGCCCCATACTAGGCGATTTGAGAAGTAAGAGTAAAAATATACATAGTTTACACACTTATATAGTTTATTGCCTATTTGGGAAATCAAGCTACATTTCTATGTAAAGTAAAATATTACTATCTGAGAAGAAAACTAACAGTTCTATTAAGCAGCACAGATCAGCCTCTTAAAAACAAAAGTTGTGGTGGACTGGGTGACATGGACCAGGGGACGTTTTTATATAAAGTGTCAGCCTCACCTTTGTGTCTCTTCACCTGATGCTTATCTCTTTGATACGATGAAAGACGTCTCGGGCAGATTATATGATAAACATGGTTTGCCGTGGTCCAGCCTATATTAATCTGGCAGTGGTTTAGCCATGGGTGAGCATTAAATGACGCAGATACTGATGCTGGATTAAAGCTGTTGACAACAGAGATGAGTTGATCTGTGAGTGCCCTGAGAAGTGGGCCAGCCTGTCAATGTCTGCAGTTTATAGAGAAATAGTGATTGCTTTAGCTGATGTTTCTGAGATTTACAGAGAGTACCAAACTGTGATTATCCAGCTTAAGAGGTAATTCTGTACAAGAACTAGTACAGAACAGTATATATCTAAATGCCAAAAGAACAGCACATTTAACAAGTGCTCCATGAGGGCAAGGACAGGGCTGCTTATGATGGTTTGGGATGACCGTGGAAGGTCTTGGCAAAATGTGATTATGAATGAGCCTTAATAAGAATTTGAGGTAATACTTTCACTAATTAATTTCTTTTAACTCCAATATTAGGTCCCCCAACTTAATTTTTAAATTTGTTACTCCAAATTTTCACCGAAAGACTGTCCCTGAATGGTGCTCCATAACAAAAGACATTTTTTGGCTAACTTATGAGTTTAATAGGTTTCTGTGTGTTAATCTGAAGATGTAGCCTTCATCTAAAACATTGGGAAGCAGAGGGTACTATGAATTTCAGATAGTTAACATACAAACTCAGTTTTAAAAACTCTGCTTTAATTGGTTCTTTCATTCAACAAATTATTTATTAAGTGCTTGTGATATGTCAGAGTTGTAGGCACTGAGGATACATCAGTGAACAAAAACAAAGATCCCTGCCCTCATGGAGCTGACATTCTAGAGAATGGGGATAGTTAAACCTTAAATGGAGTAAATAACTGGTTTACTAAAGAAAAAATAGAGTAGGATAAAATAAATGGAGTGAGTGGCAATTTTAAATAGGATGGTCATTGAGAAGGTGACTTTAAGCAAAGTGTGAAGGGAGCTGGCCAAGGTTATCACATCTGGGGAAAGAGCATATAAGGTAGAAGGAAGAACCAGTGCAAAGGCCCTGAGGCTGTAGCTTACGAGTGAGTTTAAGATCAGAAAGGAGGCTAGTGTCGTTGGAGGGAGAGTGGAAGAGAGAAACAAATGAGGTTAGAAAGGTAACTTGTGTAGTGGCAGGAAGGGGACTGGCTAGATCATGTTGGGCTTTGTAGGCTATTATGGAGGGTATGAAAAAGTTAAACTCACTTGTATTGGCTGGCTTAAAGTAGGGTCCACCCATACCAAAATAATTCCTCCTTTCACCTGCATCCTACACTAAACTTCAATGTTCATAGAAATCACCTTGTTAAAATTTAGATTCTGATTTAGTAGGTCTGGAGCATGGCCTGAGATTCTGCATCTTTGACAAGCTGTCAAGAAATACCAGGTTGCAGCTCCACAACCACACTTTGAATGAGAGTAAAAGAGATACTGAGCTTCCAGGGGCTTTGGGGCTGGTTGAAAAAGGCCCCCTTTTCCCTTTGAGCCTGAAAGGACTATCTCAAAAGGTTTTTCTTTACACTTTCTTATTAACCATGGGTTTCCTCACTATTCATGGCCCCATTAGCAGACTAATAAGAGCATGGTCCAGGGCTGACTCCAGGAACATGGAGGAGGCTGTGGCTGGTTCTATGCACAGTGTAAGAAGTTTCTGGGGTTTCTTCGCTACAACTATGGAGGCTTTGCTTCTGAACCTCATCTAGGGCTTCTTCACTACTACTTTGGAGGCTCTGCTTCTGAACCTGAACTTGGAAAAACCTATTCTGCTCTTTGAGGGATAATTTCACACTCTGATCACGTTCATGTCTTTTTTTTTTTTTTGAGACAGTTTCACTTTGTCACCCTCAGTAGAGTGCAGTGGTGTCACAGCTCACAGCAACCTCAAACTCTTGGGCTCAAGCGTTTCTCTTGCCTCAGCCTCCCGAGTAGCTGGGACTACAGGCGCCTGCCACAACGCCTGGCTATTTTTTGATTGCTGTTGTCATTGTTTAGAAGGCCTGGGCCGGGCTCCAACCCGCCAGCTTCAGTGTATGTGGCTGGTGCCCTACTCACTGAGCTATGGGCACCGAGCCCACGTTCATGTCTTACTCCAATTGCAGAAGCTCTCACTCACCATCTTCACTCCAGGTCCTAAAACTTGAGTGATAGTCCAGCACTGAAACGGCGGCCTGAGGCAGTTGGGCGAAGTGGGTTAAGTTCCCAGGCAGAAGAGGTGCTTCTGTGTGTTAAAAGGCAAGGCTGAGTTTTTTTTTTTTTTTTTGTAGAGATGGAGTCTCACTTTATCGCCTTCGGTAGAGTGCTGTGGCATCACAGCTCACAGCAACCTCCAGCTCCGGGGCTTAAGCGATTCTCTTGCCTCAGCCTCTTAAGTGGCTGGGACTACAGGCGCCCACCACAACGCCTGGCTAGTTTTTTGTTTTTTGCAGTTCGGCCGGGGCCGAGTTTGAAACCGCCACCTTTGGTATAGGGGGCCGGTGCCCTACTCTATGAGCCACAGGCGCCGCCCTAGGCTGAGTTTTTTAAAGAGCCAGCACAGTAATTTACAGCTGAGCAGGCCTGGCAGGACTTGCCATTTGCAAATATAAACTATAGGTTAAAGGAGTAAGATAGCTGTGGATTTGAATTGTGCTTCTACTTCTTTCTATGTAATCTCGGGAATGTTCCTTAGCGTCTCAGAGCTGCAGTTTTCTCATCTGGAAAATGGGGATGATACCAATACTTCCTTCATAAATTTAAATGATGCATGTAAAGTACTTAGTAAAGTGCCTGGCACATATGATACAAAATACTAGTTGCTATTACTTTGATAATTTCTACTAACATCCCACCACGCATCAAATCGCTTCAAGGCTTGGCATTATAGCAACTACTTTTACGTCCTCCTGGAATTACGGTACCAGAGCAAATCCCTTAGGAAAGGCGTTCAAAGACGAGACACAGAAGCCAATAGCAGTTTCATCATGATACCTGTCGCAAGATATAACTGAAGTAAGTGAAGATGTTTAGTTTAGAAAATAATGATAGGGGGCCAGGTCGCGATGGCTTTGTTAAGGTTGTCTTGCATAAAAGGAATAGGGGAGTTCACTAAGACCCTGAGGGCACAACTAAGATTAACCGGAAGAGAGTCAGGGCAGCACACGCCAGACCTACGTCCAAGAAATGCCCCCCGCAGCGCCCGCGGGTCCGCGAGGGGCCGGGCTGGGGAAGGGGGGCGTCTGGTGCGCAGCTGCGGCCGCGGGGCCAATCACTGGGCGAAGCCTGTCCTCGCGCGACTGTACACTTCGTACACTCGTGACGTTGACGGTTGCCATGGAGAGGCCCACTCGGAAGGCGCAGCGAGCTGGCGCCAGGAGACGCAGGGTCCGAGCGTGGCTTTGAAGCCGCGTCCTCCATCACCATGAGCGGCCGAAGTAGGGGTCGAAAGTCCTCCCGTGCCAAAAGCCGGGGCAAAGGCCGCGCCAAAACTCGAGTCCGCGCTGGTCCCGACGATGCCCCGCGCCACCAGGATCCACCACAGTGCCAGAGGCTCGGGGAAGACAACAAGGCGGCACAGGTGCGAGCTGGCGCGGGTTGGGGTGGCCTGGAAACCGCTGCGCCCGCGCTGCCCGCGCCGCCGGCACCGCCGGCGCCTCCCGCGCCACCCGCGCCGCCCGCGCCTCCGGCGCCGCCCGCGCCACCGCTCCGGCCCGGGGACGAGGCTGCCTGCCGGCTCCCCCTGGATTGTGGTCTCGCCCTGCGGGCCCGTGCCGCCGGCGACCGTGGGCAGGCCGCGACCAGGCCCGGCCCCGGAAAGACCACATCTCTCTCGGAGCGTCTGGTAACAGACACTGTCTTCGTGGGAACTGTGGGGACCGTGGGAAGGCCTAAAAATGTCCCCCGCGTTGGAAATCGGCGAGGCCCTGCTGGAAAGAAGGCCCCAGAGACTTGTTGTAGCGCAGCGGGGCGCGGCCCTCAGGCTGTGGCTGGTGGCAAGCTGAAGAAAGGGCCAGCCGGCGAGTGTACCTCAGGCTCCGCCGCTGAAGAAAGGAAAGTGGATAGGGATGCAGGGTCAGGGCCCCCTGTGACAGAAGGCAGCATGGATACTCTGGAGACCGTCCAGCTGAAGCTGGAGACCATGAATGCCCAGGCAGACAGGGCCTATCTTCGGCTTTCGCGCAAGTTTGGCCAGTTGCGATTGCACCACTTAGAGCGCAGAAACCTCCTCATCCAGAATATTCCAGGCTTCTGGGGGCAAGCTTTTCAGAACCACCCCCAGCTATCATCTTTTCTCAACAACCAAGATAAAGAGGTACTCACCTACTTGAACAGCTTGGAGGTGGAAGAGCTTGGCCTCGCCAGATTGGGCTACAAAATCAAGTTTTACTTTGGCCGCAACCCCTATTTCCAAAATAAGGTGCTCATCAAGGAATATGGGTGTGGTCCTTCGGGACAGGTGGTGTCTCGTTCTACTCCTATCCAGTGGCTCCCAGGACATGATCTTCAGTCCCTAAGCCAAGGAAACCCAGAGAACAACCGTAGCTTCTTTGGATGGTTTTCAAACCACAGCTCTATTGAGTCTGACAAGATTGTGGAGATAATCAATGAGGAACTGTGGCCCAATCCTCTGCAATACTACCTTTTGAGCGAAGGGGCCCGCGGAGAAAAAGGGAAGGAAAAAGAGGGGAGGCAAGGTCCAACTAAGCAGCCAGTGGAGACCCCGGAGCCTGGGGTGAACCAATCCAACTGATTCTGCATAAGTCTCTACTACCTCCTGCCGGATCATTCCTGGCTCACTACATGTGTGTTTGGCTATCTGCCTTCTTTTCATGTTGGCCTCTGTGTACCATATCCCCTTTAGGACTTTCGCTACAAGAATATGGCATTTATGATCATGTTCTTTTGCCTCCTCAAGGTCTTCTCTTTTACATTAATGTCACATGTTGTATGATTTCACCCTACTGTTTATGTGTTCAACACACATACTTCAGATGTGCTCTGCCTTTATCTACCTTGACTGGACCCTGTTGACTCTGGCCTTTTCCACTTGTTTTTGACCTGGACACTCAAAAGTCATCCTCCTGGAGGACTAGTGCATCGTCAAGCTCTGCTACTTCAGGCCTAGTGACTTGCTGGACTTTCTGTTCTTACTGGTCATGCATGTCATCTTTGGCAAGCATTTCTATTGCCATTGCAGAATGAAGCCAGAGTGCATGATATTGGCCATCAGCTAGAACTTACCGTTTCATGGGTCTGGGGTCACCCTTCAAGGTGTTATTTACTTTATCTTTGGTTTTGTCTTGCTGGCCATCCAGCAGAATGGCACTTGACTGCTGGGCATGCATGAAGCTATGGGCAAGAATTAGTATGCCATGTGTTTTATGCCATCATGAGTCTCTTGCCTCTGGGACTTCCTGTGGGTGGACCTTCACTAAGGTCTACTTTATGCCATGCCATCTTACTGTCCAGCCATTGAGTTTTGCTAGTTGCTGTTGGCTCCAGTTGGCTTCCTGGTCAACAAGAACCTCAAGAACTGCCTGTGGACTCAGGTCCTCTGCCAGTGCATGAGAAACACACCTACTCTCCCCAGCCTTCCAGGATCCCTAAAGGATCCCTACTAGCTGCTAGACTGAAGGACAGGCTGGTATGTGTGGACATGTGCTCACTATTACTATGCTGTGGATTCAGGTGAGGGTGGGGACTGGACTCACAGAAAATCTAGGTACCTTCATCAGCTTCTTAACCCTTTCTGGGACATAACCAAGGTGCCATAGAGGGGATCTGGGAAGAAGTATTTCTGATCTATGGGCCTCTACCTGTTTGATATCTTTCTTATTTGGCCTTCTTTCCTCTTTCCTTTATTCTTCCTTCCCATCCTTCCTCCCTTGCCAATTTTTTCTTTTTGTTTAAGTAGTACTACAACTCAGAGAAAACAACTATAAAACAATGGTTTTCTGCTTATAGCTAGGGAGATAGCTGGAGATTTGCTATGCACATTCCTGTGCTGGGCTGAAAGAGATTAGAGGAAACCAAAAGGCCAAGTGGATCCTCTGTAGGCAGACTCTGGTTCTTTCTCCAGGGCTTAGCCCACAGTTCTGAAGTTGAAAGTTCTTTTCATTCTTTTGCATTTGCTTGATTATAAATCTCTGGGCAGCATTGTTGTAGACTAGTATTTACTCTTGTTTTGACTTTTTAATTTTTTTTAAATTCCCCTTCAGACCCAACCAAGTGCCTCTTTCTAGTTTCTCCTCTTGAGTAGCGTCTGGCCATCTGGATCCTCTGTGGCCAGCTTTTCCACTCTTGGCATTCCCTTGTTCTCTTTGCTTCTACCTTCAGTTGTCCATAGGGGTAGGTTTTAGAGTCCAGTGTTGTGGGTGGGGTCCCAAGGCTCTCCTGGGGCATGAGAATGGGCAGAATCTGCTCTGGGTCTGTAGGTTATTTCCTATGGATGTGAAAGCTGAACTGGGCCCTTTCTCCCTCATCCTTAAAGGTGGGAGAAAGACTGTATCTACACCTGTCCTCTCCCTAACTTTCCTTTCTTTATGGAAGACCTCATTCTAAGTTCTGCAAAGAAAGACCTTGACTCAAAGTTGTAGTGAGGGTGTGCTAGATGGAAATTGGAGCAAAAACGTAGAGCAGGCATGAACCTGGTATGGAGTGGGCCTGGAAAAGCAGACAGGAATAGTTTGAGGCATTACAGGGAGAGTATGTCTGTCTCTCAGTGATAAGAGAGAATGGGAGGGACCTCTCAGGAATGGGAAGGGAGAATTCAGGAGGCTACGGGAAAATGATGCCTAGATGAGAGTGTGTCCAAAGTTTTGCTTAATCTGTATCTCATAATTTGCGGATTCTATAAATTATAGAAAGAAAAACAGAATGATGTTATTTTGGATGCTTTCTCTTTTGTTCTAGGTGTGCCTTTTTTATGTGGAAGATTAATGTTATATGCTGCTTATTTGGCCTCTAAAATGTTACCATTTTCTCAGTTTTCACCAAATGGGAAAATAAAGCTATATGAGTCTGCATTTATGTTTTTTGTTTTAAAATTCTTTTTTCTTTTTATTATGGATATTTTCAGACATGCACAGAAATGGAGAGGCTGGTGCCTGGACCCCATGTGCTTATCACCTGGTTGCATCAGTTATCAATTATGATTGATCTGGTTTCAATCTGTACCTCCCTCTGCCCACCTGTATTGTTTATTGAAAGTCCAAGGCACTGTACCAATGCAACCATAGCTACTTTTGAAGGTTGATACTCTACTTTGATGGTGATAGTGGTGGGGTGTGCTATCATTATCACAGTGACTCTGCTTTTTGCTTGTAACGTTAACTACTGAGAGATGGGCCTTAGAAATAAAAGTCTTCAGAATTAACAAAGAGTTGCAAAAAGAGGTGAGGGGGATGTTGCCTTTCCCTTATATCCGCACAAGGAGGGAGAGACTGTTCTCTTGTAAAACTCTTTTAAAGACTAATACGATAAAGTACTGAATTTAGACCCTTCACCAGAATATCAGTCTTTTTCCCATGTGACATGGTGACTTGTATGACTGTTATGATTGTTATCAGCTTATTCTGGTCTTGGAAGTATAATTTGGAAGTTGTTGCTATGTTCTGTGAAAATAGCCTCTCAAAAGTAATCAATAACTGGTTATCATTCTTGGTGATTTGACACCCTGGTAATAATGCAAAATTTCTGTGTTCCTGAACTGTATAAATAGTTGTAAGCTTGCTTGCATGATGGAAAAATAAAAGCCTGTATCTCTGTTATATTTCTGATTTTCAAAAAATTGGAAGGTTGCTAGCCAGAGGCTGGACAGCTGAAGGGATATATACTTGGGCCTAGGTAAGTGATTCTGAAGCTTCAAAATCTTGTGGCTACACAACAAATACACAACATTCTGATTCCCAGGCCTTCTCAGTGATTTAGATTTTGTGGTTCTGAGGGGAAGCCAGGTAGTCTTAGTTTAACAAGCTTTTCAGGTGATTTGAGTGGGAATTCAGTGCTTCCCTAATGTTAGAGTACGTCTGAACCATGTGGAGAATCCTATTAAAATTCGGGTTCTGATTTAGTAGTCTGGGGCAGAACTGTGACTCTACGTTTATAACATGCAGATGATGGCAGTGCTGGTGGTTTGTGAACTGCATTTAGAGCAGAGGAGGTGACCTTAAAGGCACACAGGTGTGCCAGAGAGGATCTTAAGTGTGTTGCGAAAATTTTTAAAGATTATTATTTTTATTTTTTTTGTTGAGACCGAGTCTCACTTTGTTGCCCTTGGTAGAGTGCTGTTGGCTCATAGCTCACAGCAACCTCCAGCTCTTGGTCTCAAGCTATTCTCTTGCCTCAGCCTCTCAAGTAACTGGGACTACAGGCACCCACCACAACGCCTGGCAGTTTTTAGAGAGGCGGTCTCACTCTGGCTCAGGCTGGTCTCCAACCTGTGAGCTCAGGCAATCCACACACCTCAGCCTGGGTGTTAGGATTACAGGCGTGAGCCACCGTGCCCAGCCTCTGTAAGGATTATTAAGTTATTTTCTAAAGGAGTTCAATGCACAGATTTTTTAACTCTTTAAGAAATCAACATAGTTTAAGTGTGATGGAGAAGTTTAACTATAGGTTCAAGTGTGCCATGAGATAAAAAAGGTTGAAAAACACCGATCTAGGGAAGGAACTTTGGCAAATTCATCTGTTCCTCTGAAGACTTAGAAAACTTCTTAAGACATGGTGAGCCCCTGCTACTGATGAGTGGCGCAAAGCCCTCAGTTCTTAGGGCAGTGAGGAAAGTGGAGCCCAGGCTATCCAGCCCATGGTTTCTAACTCTGTTTGCCCTCAGCATCTTGACTTCTGCTTTTGGAATCTTCTCCAACTTTGTATTCCACTGTCAGGCTCATGACTGACTTTAGCTCAGCAGTTCTCAACCTGTGGGTCATGACCACTTTGGGGATCGAACCACCCTTTCACAGGGAATGCCTAAATACATCCTGCATATCATATTTAAATTACGATTCATGACAGTAGCAAAATTACAGTTATGAAGTAGCAACAAAAATAATTTAATTTGGGGGGGGGTCACCACAAATTAGGAACTGTATTAAAGGGTGGCGGCATTGGGAAGGTTGAGAACCACTGCTTTAGCTGGTTCACTTTCACCTCAAACTCTGGCCTTGTATTAGTTTTGCTTCTATACTATAGATCAGCATCCTTATATCAGCTGTCCAGCTACTGACTATCCAGGGCTCAAGCCTTGAATTCCTCCTCTTCCCTCACTGTCTCCTATTAACCTGGACCTCAGCTGAGGTTTGGCAAATATGAGACACGCTAGCTACCACTGAATGACACTTCATAGGTGACAAACCACATTCACTTATATTATCTTGGTTATAACAACTATCCATAACCTCAAAGAGGTTAAATGACATGACTAAAATCATAAAACTAGTAAGTATTAGAGCCAGGACTCAAACTGGGGTCTTCTAATTCCAAACTCTATCCATCCATAGATAAACATGCGGTCCAAGGCATATCTGGCACTATGAATCTAGGCATGCCTTTCCTCAGAACCTGTAGTTAGCCTTCTGCACAGCACATTAGCCAGCCCCTGCCAATCAATTTGAGTTGGCATATGAATGCGAACCTTCTTTACCATCCAAAACCATAGCCTGAATGCTGTCAGAGCTCAGGCAAGAGTAGGGCTGGCTTGACCCGCCTACTGCATTGTTCAAAGGTTAGGATTAGAGGCTGAGTGAGGAGGGTTTGGCTTAAGTATCATCAATACCTGCCTTTGAACAGGGAAAAAGGAGGAAGTGTTGCTTCCATATTAAGTCTGGTGATGGGAGGGTGCAGGCTTGCTTCAAGGGCTGGAAGATATTTAGGGCATCTGAGTTTGCATCTCTGCTCCCCTTCTCCTGGTTTTCAGGATTCCCTAGCTCCAAGCATCACATCCTCAACCAGCTGTACTCAGAGGCAGCAGGTGGCCTTCTCACATGTCCCTGCTTTTGTCAGTGAATAGAATTTTGCCAGTTATCCCAAGTAGATTTCAGGAGGCCTGAGTTGGGTCCCTTGGTCCAGAATTAGGTCATACTCCTACACTCTACTTGAAGGAAATCTAGCCTCTCTGGTGAAAGTGGAGGCCTGCCATCAAGGAATAAGGAGAGATCAATGGCCCAGAGCCAACAGGCGATTTTCTGTCACCTGTAGTCTTGTCCTGTCTGGGACGATTTTGCTGACACTGGACACAGATGATACCTAGAGGCACCAGGCTTCTGCCTTTCTCCCCTAGATCTTCTCGTTTCCTCTTCTGACTAAAAGCTCGACCTTGTGCTTGGTGTTTTGTGTCTCTATTACACAGTAAATGCTTTTAAAGTCAGGTAATGCATTTTTGCTTTTCATATCTCCCACAGCACCTAGCTCAGAGTTTGTTCAACATTTGATGTAGGTGATCAGTGAATGCTAGTTGAGGGAATGCAGTACATCAGTGAGCTTTCTGAAATGTAAATTCAGTCATGCCAGTCACCTGTTCAAAGCCTTCGGCAGTAAGATCCAGAATCCTAAGGAGCTTATAACAGGCCCTCCATTAATTATCTGGCCCTACCTTTTGTTTTTCAAACATTTTTATTACGAAAAATTTCAGATACATAGAATAGTTGGAAGAAAAGTGCAATGATCATCTATATATCTACCACTTAACTTCAGTGATTGTGAGCTTTTTGCTATATTTTGTCTATAAATGTATGTATATACTATGTATTAATATGTATATTCTGATGAACCATCTGGGAATTAGTTGCTTGATGCTTTACTCCTAAATACTCTCATGCATCTCATAAAAAGTAAGGATGCTTTCCCACATAATCACAAGATGATTACCAGACTGCAGATTATCGTCTCCAAATACCATTTAGTATCCTGTCTATATTTAGATTTTTCTGTTGTTCCTAAGTGTTAGTTTTAAAATAAGGATTTAATAAGGTTCAGGCGTTGTGTTTGGTTGTTATGAATCTTAAGTTCCTCTGATAACATTGGCTTCCTGTAGAAGTTAGGGCACTTGTCTTGTAGGATGCCCGTAGGAAAGGAGTGCCTACATTCATAGTGCCAGATACCTGTGCTGGGCTGCATGTTTATCCTTTGGATGGGTGAAGTTTGCAGTTAGAAGACCCTGGTAGGCTCTACTGCTTACTAGTAGTAGATTTGTCTGATTAGTTCTTCTTGGTGTTAACTTTTTCTTCTATCTCCTGTATTTCTTATAAACTGAGGATTCAGGTGAAACACCTTTGCCAAGAATGCTACGTAAGTGAGGCAGTGTACCTTATAACGCATCACACCAGAAGGTACACAATGACAGGCTGTTGTGCTGTTATTTTGATTTGTTGATTAAAATGGTGATCACCAGTCTCTCCTTTGTAAAGATATTTTCCCTTTCCAATCAGTAGGTATTCTCTGGGATGGTACTCCGTCATTGTGAAGACAGTCTGTCTCCTAAAACTTTTCATTCCAAAGTCTTGGCAACCATTAATGATATTTGCTCTGATCACTTATTTCACTGTGGGGTTGCAAAATGGTAATTTTATAATCCTGTCATTCCTTTTATGTACGTTAGGTGGTATTAGACCGTTCCCTCATCAGCTTGTGGGTTTTTATTTATTTAATGTTTTGTGATCAGTTACAGACATTTGCTCAATCCACCTGTGTTTTGTCCCTAACTAACCCTTGTGAGACTCCTCTCATCTTTGTCCCTAACTATCTCTCATTTCCACCGGGTGCTGTGCTCCAGCTAATATGAGCCACTCTAGTTCTCTGAATATCCACATTTGAGCAAACTGTTCACCCAGCAAGAAAGCCCTTTCAGATATGGCTCAGACACTACATATACTTGTTCTGTGCTGTTATTTTTAATCTTTCAAGGCTGAATTAATTCATCCCTTTTGTTATTTCCACAATATTTTTGTTCACACTTCAACCTATAGTAGCTAATGTAATAACTTGTATTTATCTTCTTACCTGTCTGCTCCCACCACAGAATGTGAGATGAGATCCTTAGGTCACAGAAGAATAATACCAAATAGCACGTCTTCATCATTTTTGTATTCCCAGAGCTCAGTGGCTTACACATAGTAGGTGCTCATTAAGCAATGAACGAATGAACAGGTGAGGTGAATAGACCCTAGAAATTCATGAAGGCGTCAGTGGCAGAGAGGTTAGAAGTGACCAGCAGCAGAGATTGGGAAAAGCTTCAAGTGAATAAACAGGATCCTAATACAAATGGATTAAAAGGGATGAGGGAGGAAAGCTATCAACCTGCACAAACCCTCAGGCAAAAACACTTCGTGACACAAAGTCACTCTTCTAGCACAGTAGAAATCAAGTAGGAGAATGGAAGAGAACAGGAAAGCCAATGAAAAATGCTGGAAATGCTCCATGTGTGCTGTTCTTTAGTAAAGTTCCACAGTGAACGAGTTTATAATCAAAGACAAAAAACAATGCTGATGTGGTTCTGCACGATGCCTTTCCCAGGTTTCTCTTTTTATACATAGATACATATATAGACTCTGAGCTCTCCTAAGAGGATCCTTGAATTTAAATGACTTCATAAAATCAAGTTAGAATAAAGATGATCTTTAAAGGAGCAATATCACTGAAGAACGAGCTAGACTGGAGGTTAACCCTGCAGAATGGAACTGAGCGAGTGAACCTGGTGGAAAATCACCTTGCGCTTCACTACCAAATATTCTGAATTTCAGGATTTCGTGGAAAATATGGTCATCAAAGCCCTGTACTGCGGTAGCTCGTCCTGTGGCACCAGATACTTCATGAGAGAAAATTTAGAACACTTAGAGTGGGGGAAGGGTGCAAGATGAGGCATTTGGAATCCAGGAACATTCTAGAGAAGGTTATGATTACAGAGTAGGTTGTTCCTCAGGAAAAGAGGTTGTAAGTCCTTGAGTTCTGGCCCAAGAGTTCTTCATCTGCTCTGAGAGCCTGTCTTGCTGTCCTGCCGCCTCTGGGTTGGGAGCCTTTGTGTTTCATCCAGCATTTATGGGAGGGACACTGAGCTCCTACAAGTTTACAGGCCATTCTCTCCACCAGAGATCTTATCTGACTCCCAGTAGAATGACCCTCCCAACCCTGCTACTCACTGTGTTCTTTCTCACAGCTCCCTCTTCTTCATGGGATTTATCACAGTTCATGACTGTGACTTTTCCTCTGAGTCTCTTTCTTCCCCTAGACTGTAAACTCCCAAGGGTCTGTGTTCACTGCTGGATGCCAAGTACCTACACATAGGAGGTATCCGACAATATTGGACTATTGGAAGTGTTTGTCACGTGAGGCACGGCCAGTTAAGAAGGCAGTTTGGATGGGTTATGCCTTGGTGTCCTGTGGCAGGAGGAGATGTCTCTGCCTAATACGTGATGGGGTTTTACTGAGTGAGTACCGCATGTCGAACAGTGCCAAGCACACTGCACACATTATTACAGTATTAATTGTGATAATCTTATTATCCTCATTTTCCAAATGAGGTAGAAGAGCCCAAGAGAGTTTGGGTAACTTGTCCAAAGCTACAAAAGCTGTGATTCTTGGAGCTGGGGCAGGGCCCCTTGACCACTATTCTGCACTGGCTGCCAGACTGGGGTTTGCAGTGTTAATTGGTGAGTTAGACTAACAATGTGCTGGTGCCTCTGGATGGGAGGGAGGACAGTTGCAGCTGTAGGCAGGTTCCCAGCTCTCCAGAGGGTGGCTATTACTGTGCCTAATCACCGGGCCGGGGGTGGTGGTGGTGGTATGTATGTGTTTGTGTGTGGATTAGGGAGTGTGTGTATGTGTGGGTAGGCCATGGCTAGGTGTCTGTCCAGGGAGTCCCTAAGTGTGGCCAGCAAGGCAGCTTTCATTGCTGGCTGCTTGTCCTCAGGCCCACACCACCCTGCGGCCACCAGGGCAGGATGTGTTTCTCCTTGGGGACTACTGCCCACCAAGGCAGTTGAGTCCACATTTTAAAGGCTCTCAGTTGTGGGCAGCTTATGGGAAACAGAGAGATCCCCCACGCCCAGCCTGAAGCAGCTCAGATGGCCTCTCTAAATAGAGGCACTGAGCAGCTGGTGTGACGAGGAGGCTGAGTCGCAGACAGCACCAGGCTCAACAAAAGGCAGCAGCAGCTACTGAGTGAGGGGATTTGTTTGTGCACAGGTTCTGATCAAATGATCTCCAGGTCATAGGGCAATTCAGCAGGTTCTTCTTGTGTTTTTTGGTCCTACTTATGATTGAATGGAGGCACTTTAAACTCTTTAGTAAGTAGGATCTGTTTGGGATTTTCTAATTTCTTATTTCCTTCCAAATAACAATGCATATATTTATCAATGAATGGTGGCTTTTTTTGGTCATGGATATTATTTCTAGGTGTTAAATGTGACATAGGGTCCCCCAAAAGTTTCCCCTAAGGTTGCCATACATAGGGAAAACGGGAAATTGCTGCTAAGTGTACCTTATTTACAAAATATTCATTACAAAATTTTACAAAGAGGTGGGCAACATACAGAGAATATTTGTACAATTTTGAAATGATTTTGTAGATAAAGTACATTTAGCTACAATTTCCTGTTTTCCCTATGTATGGTGTCTTTAGGGGCAACTCTTGAGGCACCCTGTACTGCTGGTATCCTAGAAAAAATATTTTTAGAATTGGGTGTAAGTGTCTTGCTGCCTTTCCCCACCCTACTGGGTATTTCAAGTGCTCCTCAGCCCTGATTGAGCTGGAGCTATGGTGACTGAAGCAAGAGGCAGTTTCACCAAAGAGTCATCTGTGGGTAGTTCTTTTTTCCCCTGAGTGCTCTGATAGCTTCTAGGCCAACAAGCAATTGGAGAAAGTATTGTAGATCTCTTGGCTAAAGGAAAAGGGTAAAATGCAGATTGCATCAAATGCTTACCTTGTAGCTGGCTTGAGGTCTGTGTGTGAAAGCCCTGGCCTAACGACCAAAACTGAGCTCCAGGTGGAACCAGGAGTCATGTATACGCGCCATGGTCCGGGCAAGGCTGGTAGGAGTCACTGGCTTTGGGTACTTGGTGGTAACACCAGATGTTCCAGAATGATTGACTGCTAGATGTTTATCAGAATTAGGACCTAGACAGTTAGGGAAAGGAATATAATGGGGAGCTGTGGATGATGGTAGCTAAGACTTGGAATCAGGTATATCTGCGTTCAGATCCCAACTCTAGTAGCTGCTGACTCAGCTTCTCTAAGGTTTCTTATCTACAAAAGAGAGAGAAAAGTTTGGAGTTAGAGGTAAGTCATAAAAAAATGACTCAAATTAGAAGAATTAAAAAAAAAAAAAAAACCAACGTGCAGAACTGAAACATTTAGGGGCAGTCTGGTTTTTAGCTAGGACTTGATCTGGGGGCAGATACTTCCCTCCTTGTGGCAAGATTGCTTCCTGATGCACTAGGCCTGTACATCTTACCCTTTCAGTAACCCTAATAAAGAAAAAAAGTATTTCTTCCCGACCAGTACCAAAAAAAGAAAAAAAAAAAAAAAGAAAAGAAGTCCTGACTCTTGGCTCATTAGGTCATTTTGAAACGTTTGAACCAATTGCTAGAAACTGCCCAGCCCTGGAGTCTGGAATGGGGGCAGCCCCACCCAAGCTATAAGGATGGACAATAGGGAAAAGATGATTTTTTCCAAATGAAAATTCCTGGTGCAAATACCAGAGGAAGGTGGGGGTGGTGGATGCTGGGCAGGCCAAAACAAGAGATGCCCGCTGGACAAGAGGTACATTCCCAGGTCATCCTTGTTAATCAGGAAGTGGGAGGGCAGGAACAAAAACACTGTTATTTGTAAGGATCTGGGCCAGGGTCAGGCATCAAGTATCAACAACTTGCTACCCTGCTTTTGCTCACAGTATGACAGTCTTTATACTATGGAAATTTGCAGCTGAAATGAGATACATGTTGCTTTAAACTCTCAAGGTATCAAACTTTATTTAATGGCTCTTTTTGCCTCATGGTTTTGGTACTTTTTCTTTGCTTCTGGTGTGCCTCTTGCTTACAGATAATCCAGATAGTGGTTGCTATCTAGGAAGTCTGAAAAGTGAGGCCCGTGGCTGCTACTGACCATGAAGATGGCCTCTTTGGGGCAGAGGCAAGGGGCCAGGTGATACAGGCAGACGAGGACCTGGGGATGGATTTTCCTGGGGGCCACAGGGCCTTCCATGTACTTCAGAAAGACCTGGATGCTTTTCACCCCCTGCTTCAGGCCAGTGTCCTGCCCTTCTCCCAGCTGCTCCTACTCTGAGGTTTACTGTGACACCTCTTGTCTTCTTTGCTCAGCGAGTCTATTTCCTCTGGGATGATCCACCTCAGGTTACCCTTCAAGAGCGTGGTTGGCAGAGGAACACATGGGACCGGGTGTCCTCCCACACTGGACAGTGCCAGTTAAGGGATGAGGTGAGACTAGCTGTGCAGGGGAAGCCCCTCAGGCTCAGCAGGATGGCAGGACTCTCCTCTGGACACAGCAAGGTGGAACTTTAATGGATTTATAATACCATTAGAAAGATTCCTCCATGAACATGGGTCAGAGAAAGAGAAGAACCCAACTTAGTTGGGGTGGAGGGCTCTGTGTGCTTCCCTCCAGGCTGGTCTATGGTGAGGAAGGAGGTAGGTGCAAGAGAATTAAGAGAAGTTTAGATGAGTTGCTCAGAATGTAGCTTAGGGGTCTAGTCCTTCATGTGGGATTGAGAGAGAAGGGCAAGCCCAGGGGTAGGATGTAGAAATGGTACAGGCTAATTATTAGGTTGGGGTAGGTGGATGCCCAGGTAATTCCACCCACGAGTCTAAAAGGTAGGCTGGGACCCAAGCAGAAAAGACATTTTCCTCCTTTGGCAATCAAAGGGACTCCAGAGTGGGTTCACAGCCTTGGGCCAGAGAAGCAGGGAGAAGAAACGCTCTGCTGTGAGGTTGAGTTTTAGAGTGGAAGGGTGCAGAGACTGCCCAGAGTGGAGACCCAGGAGCTGTGCGTGAGCCAGCTGTGGGAGGACAGGATGATGAAGTGACTCAGAGAGAATGTGGGCCTAGGACTCAGGACCAAGTCCTTCAGCAGAGAGCTCGCCCCCTCCTCTTCATGCTGGGGTGGCGGTAGCTGGGAGGCAAGTGGGGAACCGTCAGGCAGTATGACTGGAAGCTCTTGTAAGGGCCCATCAGGGTCTTGTAAGGGTGCCATCTGCCCCATGGCTAGAGTGGGGCTTGTGTCTGCAGGGCGGGCCATTTCAAGGTCTCCTACTACTCCCTCCTTTCCCCTCATACATACTTTTAAATAGAACATCCAGTCTCTGGCCCAACCTAGAGCAACAATTTATTCTCTTAAGCTTTATTCCAATTTCCATAACAGAGAAAAATCCAAAACAAAAAGTAAAACCATTTTAAACAACTCGGAGTTTTGTTTGGCTGTTTTGGGAGGGATGTGTCCTAGGGGAATTGGTGATTGGGGGACTTCATCCCTAGATAATCTAAATCAATGAAAAGTAAGTTAAAAACTGGCTCCCAAGATGACTCAGGGAGTGGCTCCTTGGTGAAGGGTGCTCTTGGAGTGCCTGGTCCCTCCCTGTCTTCTGTCAGTCTCCCTGCCCCCTATGGGCAGCTCTGGAGCATATACCACTCAAGGGGTCCCAGCATGGGCCCATGGGCCCCCACCACAGCCGGTGGTTGTATATGAACTGCCTGGAAAGGAAAAGGATCCCCTTGGGGGAAGCAGCTCTCTAGGGCAAGCACACCTTGAAGGAGTTGACAGCTGGAGGCAATGAGATCTTCCCTCCAGAAAAGGGGTACTTGGGTAGTGCAAAATGGTGATCATAGTAGTATCAACCTAGCAGGGTTTACGTAAGAAAACGTGTGTGTCTTCTGTAAACTGATGCTGGTTATCTTTCAAAGAGCACTGTGGATACTCTGCCAGGAGGCCCATGTGGGAACCTCTCCCAGTAGAGCTGACACTAGCCTTGTCTAATAGGATCAATTTCCCAGAAATGTCAGGGTGGTGACTCCAGAGCCCTCAGAGTTGGGTGCTGGGAAGATGACCATTTATTGAGTCTTCACTGCATTCAGGTGTTTCCCATTAAATCGCGATGAGAGTTCAGAGCAGGAGGTCTCTGATCAAAAGGATGGCATTTAATACGGGGGAAGTCTAGACAAAGAGGAATACTGGAGGCTGTTTCACTTCATTCTGTGGACTCTGAATGCATTTCAGTCTTTCATCTTCCCATTCTGAAGCCATGTAGCATGAAAAGCCCAGGCTTTCTATTTGTGTCCATCAGAATGTAGGAGTCATTTCAGACCCAAGTTTGAAGTGGGGTACGTGATTAGAAGGATGCCTGTGGAAATTGTCACAGAAATGGCCCCCAGTGAATCATGCCTCTTGGAATTTAGCACTTGTGTGTTCTTTTCCCATGCTGACACAAGGCCCAGCCATAGGACCTGTTTTGGCCACTGGGACTTAGCACACACAGCAGAGGCTTGGCAAAGCCTTGTACACTGGGATTTGCTGAAGCTTAGACTGACCTCCTCCAGGATGAGAGACCAGGTGAAAGACAGAGCTGGTCTTCCCAGCCAGCCCTCTCACTGAGCAGAGCCTCATCATAAGCCAGCAGAGCCCCCCAGCTGTCCCACAGAATCACGGAGCAATAATTGAGGTGAAATTTACATTACATAAACTGAAGTATTTTGAAGTGAGCAGTTCGGTGGCTTTCATTCACAATGTTGTGGGATCACCACACCTTTCTAGTTCCAAAACATGTAACAAATGGGAAAAGTGAGAGATTAAATAATTTTTCCAATTGAAGCCAGACAGGCCGATTCCAGAACTCATGCGCTGTTTGCTCACTGTACTGCAGTCCAGCCCGAAATGAAAGGCCTGCTTTGGTGAAGGAAGGGCGTGAGTGTTTGGCTTTGTTGTGAAAGAGATACCATTCTCGGTTTTTCTATACAGTTCATAATGATGATCACTGGTAGAAAGGATCAACAGGAATTAAAGCCAATAGTGGTGAAAATCTGTACAGCATAAATTCTAATCTGTGAGGTCTGATTTGGGAAGATTGAGCTTTGTAGAAACAATGTCTATAAAGTAAGTGTTCTAGGGAAAAAGTTGCAGCCTTAATACTTCATATAAACAGGACAGACTGAACTGATAGGTCAAAGCTTCACGTAGAATTTGCTTAGAAAAGAATCCCAATGAAAATAACTTCTGTGAAAGAAAGTGTGAAAGAAAATGGGAAAAATAGGAAGGATTTAACTAGTCTATTTAAAAAAAGTTTGATCATTGACTTAAATTGACTTAATGGTGTTTTCCCCAGAAAATCCTTTCAGTACCAAAAAGGTATCCATGATGACAAATTTGTGGTTTAAATGATGTTATTCTTAGGAGTCAACATATCCTTAAGATGGAACATCTTTCTGAGTGAAACCATTTTTATCTTTCATAAAGATTCTTTGAAGACTATGACTTGCTATTTAAATGTGAGTGTGGGTCACTTTGGGATGCTAAGCCAGATTTCTAAGATCCTAGACCCTTTAGAGAATAAATCCATTGGGATTTAGAGTCAACTCCCAGATACTGGGATTGATTTATTATGCAAAGTGAAGGTTTCTCTGGGGAGTCAGGAATTCACCCCAATGCCAGGGAGAGTCAGATTCTGGTGTTTGTCTTGAGACATGTTTTGTGGCAGGGAAGAAAATGGCATATGAAGAAGCCACATGGTAGTCTTAGGTCTAATTAGGTCAGGGAACCCGATATAAAGTCTTTGTAAGAAGGAACCTTAATCCTTAAGAGAAGGAAGAGCTCTTTGGGGGTGTGGTCATTTCACGTAACCGCAGAACCCTGTACAATAGGGACCTAGTAGCAATAGCTGCCTAGTAGCAACAATATGGGAGCAGGAGTTCCTTAGTCTCCACTAGAAAGGAAGTTTGGGACTGACTGTAGTAGTGCTGGGAGTGGGAAGGAGAAATACAGGGTAGGTTACTCACTGGCCACCATATCTGAGGCTTATAAGCCTTTCAGGTATTGTAAAGCTATTCAGACATAAAATTATAAAACCAAAATTAAAAATGTGAGTAATTAAATGTTTAAAACATGTAACATTAGGTCTCTAATAAAGGAGTATGTGTAGGTCTCATATAGTTATAGATAAACTTTGAATTATAAAATGAAAATATATTCTTAGCAAATTTATGAAAATTAAGCATTCTTTAAAAAATGGATAGCAAAACAATACAATATAATCTAGATAACTATATATAGAACTGTATCGGTAACTATCCCTCTCCCCATCTAACCATGCATCTATAAATGAGGTGGTGAGTGGGTTTAAAGATGGCTGACAGGCAGGAGGGGCTTAGGGCCCATGGAGGTCTTCATGTGACACAGACGGAGGTGGAGCATATGACCTGAAGTCAGAGTAGTTAGTCTGTTAACAAAATTAGGTGGAGTCTGGAGCCAATACCTTGCTAATTAGTCCAAGAACTTGATTTTTCTTTTTTTAATAATTTTGTTAAATCATAATTGTGTACATTGGTGCAATCACAGGGCAGAATGTGCTTCATATACAATCAGAAACATTATGATCGTACTGTGAGAGATAGCCCTCATAGCATTCTCTTAATCACTATATAAAGACATTGATACTCTACATTTAATAAGTTTCACCAGTACCCTACTAAGATGCACCGTAGGTGTCATCCCACCAATTGCCCTCCCTCCACCCATCCTCCCCCCTCTCCTCCCCTCCCTTTCCTTTTTCCCTGTATTCTTGTGCTATAATTGGGTTTTAGCCTTCATATGAAAGCTATAAATTAGCTCTATATTAGGGCTGAGTATATTGGATACTTTTTCTTCCATTCTTGAGATAACTTTGCTAAGAAGAATATGTTCCAGCTCCATCCATGTAAACACAAAAGAGGTAAAGTCTCCATCTTTCTTTAAGGCTGCATAGTATTCCATGGTATACATGTACCACAATTTATTTATTGTGTATTTTTTAATGAACGTATTTAAAATACCCAAGAATAAGATAAGTTTGAATGAAATCATCCTCTCAGATTGACTGACCCAGTTAGAACATTAGTAAGCCATGAAGGCTAAATCAACGGCTGCCACACACTTGCTTTAATTCTAACTTCCCTTCCCTGTCTGGCACCACTATCACACAAGACTGGTGAGAATTTATAGGGATGGAGAATGCCAGTCTGTTAGTGGCTTTTGACAACAAAGTACTGTATTTGAAGTGGAATTGCGAATAGTTGCACAGCTCGACAGGACAGTATTTTTTAATTCTGTCTGCATAACAGCCCATCATGTCAAAGAAGACCAAGAGAATGCTGAAGGAAGAAAACAGATCAGAGACTGAGGATTGCAATATTATCTTGTTTCTGCTAAAAATAAGATGATTTGCTTGCTTTGTAATGCAATATCAACATTAAAGAAATTTAATGCTCTTCAGCTTTATAATACTCATAGGGACCACAAATATTTTAAATTAGAGGGAGAGGAGTGAAAGGTATTGCAGAAATTAAAATATGAAAAGCAAAGACAATTCTTTCAAGCTTTTATTCTTTTTCAATAAAACCTGGAAATAATGCCACTGAAGCAATTTATACAGGAGCTTATATACTCAGGAAAAAAGGGAAGCCTTCAGTGATGTAGAAATTGTGAAAGAATGCATCGTTGAAGTTGTAAGATGCTTAGACCCTGGTAACATTTCCTCTTTCAAGGAGAACCATAACTGATTGGCAGCATAAATTAGCCTTCAACTTAATAGAACAACTTCATCCAATGCATCAAAATGAAAATATACACTATTCAATCACTTTGGATGAATCAACAGGATATTACTGACTCAGCATAGATTTTATACTTCATTGGGGTCATAATTGAAGATTTTCTTTACTACAAAGAATTACTCACTTCGAGCGCTCTCGTGTACAGAACATAGGTAATCAGTATTTCCAATGACTTTCAAGATAAATATCATGCAGTACTGACTTTTGTAAATTGTATGTACAGACAGTGCACCTTCTGTGACAGGAAAACATGAAGGATTTATTGCACAGATAAAAAATGTATTAACGATCCAGATGCTCTTATTTCTTTTCATTGTAGTTTTAGTGCAGCAAAATCTCTGGCTAAAGCAATTTTAAGTGTCACTTTGCAACAAATTATAAAGATTGTTAACTATAGTCATGCAAATGACACAGTGATTACCACTTACATAATATGCTAAAGTTGAACAAGAAGGTTTTCAATGTGGATTTGTCATATCATTCTGTAGTGCATTGGGTATCACAGGGACAGGTGTTAGCCAAAATTTTTTCTCTGGGCAAACCGATAGTAACATATGTAGTAACTTTAACAAAGAACAGAATTGGCAATGTGAATTATTGAAAGAATATTTCTAAAGGAATATACTATTTCTGTGTGATATCATGTCTTATCAAAACAATTTGAATATTTCTTTGCAAGGTAAAACATATATGACATTTGGCAAAAAATCCAAACATTTTGGAAAAAAGATATCTTTTTTTCTCTTTCTTTCTTTCTTTTTTTTTTTTTTCCTGAGGCCAGAGTCTCACTTTGACACCCTTGGTAGATTGCCATGACATCATAGCTCACAACAACCTCAAACTCTTGGGCTTGAGCATCCTCTTGCCTCAGCCTCCCCAGTAGCTGGAACTACAGGCGCCCGCCACACGCCTCTATTTTTAGAGACAAGATCTCTCTCTCTCTCTCAGGAACCCATACATCTGTATATACCCTGAGGCTAAAGGCCTAAAGGAGGAGAGGGGGAAAGACCGGTAGAGGAATGGAGAGAGCTTCTCTCTCCCCACTTGAATTCTCTCCCTCTACCAGGAGCTTTAGTGTTTTCTGTATTCTTTTCTGTAAATCAATTCTGTCTTACCACTGAGGGGTGGGGGTGGGTGGGGGAATAATGTAATGAAGAATAATAAAATACATGTATTTAAAAAAAAAAAAAGAGTTTTCCCTGTTTAAATCTTTAATCCAGTGAGAGTCAGTCTTAGTTAAAGGTGAAAGATGTGGGTCCAGTTTCAGTCTTCTACAGAATACTACAGTCTTCTACAGGCTAGCCAGTTCACCCAGCACCATCTGTTAAATAGGGAATCTTTTCCCCACTGAATGTTTTTAATTGGCTTATCAAAGATCAAATAACAGTAAGTAGCTGGATTCATCTCTTGGTTCTCTACTCTGTTCCATACATCTACCTCTCTGTTTTTGTGCCAGTACCATGCAGTTTTGATCACTATCGATTTATAGTACAGTCTGAGGTCTATTAGCGTGATACCTCCTGCTTTGTTTTTATTTCTGAGTGATATCTTGGCTATTCAAGGTTTTTTCTGGTTCCATATAAAACAAAGTATTATTCTGTCAAGATCTTTAAAGTATGACAGTGGAGCTTTAATAGGGATTGCATTAAAATTATTTTCCTCATTTTTTAATTGTGTCATTTGCTTTCTTATTATTGAGTTTATGCTTTTTTGTGTTTTGGATGCAAGTCATTTACTGTATATGTGTTTACAAATATATCAGATATGTATTTTGCAAACAAAACAAAACAAAGAAAAAACTACATGTGTGTTTTGCAAAGCCAGTCCATGGTTTGTGTTTTTATTCTCTTGGCCTTGAAATATTTTTGTAACCCACCGTCTTTCTGGGAATCCAATTACATGTATATTAAACTACTTGATATTGTCCATAGATTTCAAGCACTGTTCATTTTTTTTGTTGTTGAGACAGAGTCTCACTATGTCACCCTCATTAGAGTGCCATGGCAGCACAGCAACCTCAAACTCGTGGGCTTTAGCAATTCTCTTGCCTTAGCCTCCCAGCCTCCCAAGTAACTGGGACTACAGGTACCCACCACAACACCTGGCTGTTTTTTGTTGTAGTTGCCATTGTGTAGTTGGCCTAGGCCAGGTTGAAACCCACCACCCTCAGTGTATGTGGCTGGTGCTGTCACCACTGTGCTATAAGCGCTGAGCCACTGTTCTTTTTTTAATCTTTTGTCTCTCTGCTTCTGTTAGTTTCAATTGCTTCATCTTTAAGTTCATAAATCTTTTCTTCTGCACTATCCAGTAATTTTCCCTCATACATTGAATATTTTTTATCTATAGAACTTCTATATTCCTAGGTTTTTTGTATTTTTAATTTCTTTTCTCATTAGTTTTATATATTGCATTATATATTAACACCTACTTACATTTACAATAGCTATTTTAACATATTCGTCTGCTAATTACATTATGTCTGCCATTTCTATTGACTGATTTCTTCCTAATTAATGGGTCATATTTTACTGCTGTTTCTCATGCCTACTAATTCTTTACTGAATGCTGGGCATTTTGAATTTCAGGGTATTGAATACTGGATTTTTCTTTTAAGAGTGTTAGGCTTTGCTCTGGTAGATAGTAATACTTGCTGTTTAGCTTTATCCTTCCAAGGTTTATTTAAAAACTCTGTTAGGGACCAGGTTTGGTGGCTCACACCTATAATCCTGAATCTGGGAGGCTGAGGTGAAAGGATCACTTGAGCTCAGGAATTTGAGATCAACCCGAGCAAGAGCAAGACCCTACCTCTACTAAAAATAAAAGAATTAGCCTGGCGTTGTGGCAGGGCCCTGTAGTCCCAGCTACTCAGGAGGCTGAGGCAGGAGGATCACTTGAACCCAGGCTCTCGAATAAAAAAATAAAAGAATGCATGAGTAAATAAACAATAAATAAATAAATAAATAAATCTCTGTTAGGGAAGGTTTGGAGTAAACTTTAATATGGGGATGGTTCTGCTGAATGCCCTGAGTACCCTCCACTAGGCTGATCAGAACTTCAATATCTCCCAGACCTGTATGAGCTCTGGAAATTGTTCAGTTTATGGTCTCACCGTCATTCTTTGCCTCACCTAGAGGAATTTCACCAGATGAACTCATGTATAGCATGAGCAATGGACTTGAGAGAAACCCTGAGCAAATTTCTGGATCTTTTTCTCTGCCTCGTAGATTCCCACTGCCATTGCTTCTTTGAACTAGGATTTTTGTCTCTTCAATTCAGTGATTCTATTGAGCTCTGCTTGAGATCACCCTCCTTCCATTACTTTCCCGAAAGTTACCCTGACAGAAAGTCAGGGCAACCATACAACTTACCTCGCTTCCTTCCTTTTTCTCCAAAAGCACAGTCCCATACTGCCTGTTATTCAATGCCTAGAACCAGTTATTTTGTCCATTTTGTTAAGTTTACTTGTTATGGTGGGAGTGCAAGTCTAGTTCCAGTTATTTCATCATTGTTGGGAGCAGAATTTCCAAACTTAAAATTTAAAAATTATTCGGTATTTCCTTAGCTGTGGTTGACAACTTATCTTAGCTCTGAGCCAGCTTCTTTCTTAACTGGAGAGAGACCTAGGCAAGAAGTGTCTCTCCTCTGGACTCCACACTTTAAAGCAGCGGTTCTCAACCTGTGGGTCGCAACCCCTTTGGACTATATTAAAGGTTCACGGCATTAGGAAGGTTGAGAACCACTGCTTTAGAGGAACACACCAACACACACACACACAGATTTATTACATTAGGAGCACGTGTGCAGCAGTATCTCTTGTCTGTTGAGATCTCACGCTCAGCACTGACTCAGCAGGACTCACATCCCAAAACATTCTCTGTGTCTACACTGATCAGGCCTCAGGGATTACTTTTTTACATCTCTTGCCCTATGTCCCTGAAAATTATAGAATGTGACTTCATTTGAATACCACAAAGTTTTCTGGGTTGTGCCACTGATGATCTCAGAGAAAGGCTCTGCTTTGTGGTGCTGGAAACATTTGAATGATGGAAGCATATAGTGAGAGACAGGGTAGATTAACTTGTTAAATCCTTCCACTCAGCCTGAATACAGTAAATCCTTACTGATCATTTGTCATTTGTCAATAATGCCAAACAGTTACTTTCCCGCTTCTTATGTTATAGTTTGTTGTGCTAGAGACACTCACAAGTTACTATGGTAGTAGTTAACAATAGCTGAGGAATGCTTGAAAATATTTAAAAATTACATATATTAAATTAAAATATTAAATAATATTTCTGTTAAATTTTATCTGTGCAGATGTAGACACCACATGTGTGATACTTTATCTCACCAACTGGATAGATGTTGAAGCCTAGAATTTTGAATAGACTGAATTTTATTAAAATATTTCTTGACAAATAAATTTACAAAAGAGCAAATTTTATCATTTCTTTAATATTAAACACTGAAGATTTTAATCTTTATGAAGTGTAATTTATATTTTGCTTTCCAATTTTTATAGATAAATTTGAATATTTCAGTAGAAATAAAATTTCCGAAACACCAATTGTAATTTCTAACATTTAACTTAAATTTTTGATAAGATATATTCAAGATTTGTGTAATTTTAATAAGTTATATCTTAATATTTTATATAAATGGGAAGGAGTACAAGTTGACATCATGATTGATAGATGTAGAAAATCCAAAAATGTAGGTCAGGCCAAGGGTGGTGGCCTGTAATCCTAGTGCTTTGGGAGGCTGAGGAGAGTAGATCACTTGAACTGAGGAGTTTAAGAACAGCCTGAGCAAGAGTGAGATCCCATCTTTACTAAAAAAAAGTAGAAAAATCAGCTGGGAATTGTGGCAGCCTCCGGTAGTCCCAGCTACTTGGGAGGCTGAGGCAAGAGGATTTATTGAGCTCAGGAGTTTGAGGTTGCTGTGAGCTAAGACTCCATGGCACTCTAGCCTGGGACAACGGAGTGAGACTCCGATCACATTTGTCTCAAAAAAAAGTGTAGTTCGGTTAAGTAGCTGAAAAGAAAAAATAAGCATCATTACTAAGTTGTGTATTTGTCAAGGTAGGGCATAGAATATATTTTATTTAACAGAGAAGATTTATAATGTCTAAATACTGTCATATATAATGTGAGAACCATCATTCATACTTTTGCTCTGGACCCCATGATTATTAGGGGTGAACCAAGAGGAGAGGAATGGCAACGAAACCTCCCTGTTAGTGAGAATCTCACTGAGAGTGTTGTGCTCCGACTTGGGGATGGCGACTGGGCAGTGTATTCAAAGACTGATTTGGGAATGTTTGTCCCCAGAATTGCGGGTTACTGGCTCTGCTGTAGGGTGTCTGCTTTCACCAGCTGGTGTTTCTGTGGTAGGGGTTGAGAGCAAGCAGGCTCAGCCGTGGGTAGGGTTTTACCCAGCAGTGAGCTTAACTGTAAGCAGGGTCACTGAGACAAACATATGCTCATACAGAAAGATGGTGATGGTGGTGGTTGTGGTGGGAGGGAGAACAGACAGGAAACGTCTGTCCTACTCCCCTCTGGAGGTCTCCGGGACACAGAAGCACCTTTGGATACAAGTACCTAGTGGCCACTTGTTCCTGACTCCTGGGATGCTTCCTACGCTGGCCCAGTCTCTGAGCTGGTGGTACACATCACTGACTCTTGCTCAATGGGGTAGAAGCCAAAAAATAATGGAGGATATTTTTATCTGTCCCATAGGATTCAGAATACCATTTGCAGTAATGCTTTACGAACATTTCAGTCATAAGGACCTTGCTAGGCATGTCTCCCATGACCAAATTTATGTTCTGTCTGTGATCAGCTTGGCTGGGTTACTTTGGCTGAACTAAGATTGATGGTGTGTTGTCTTTGTGCCAATTGCCATGCTAGGCACTGGAGAACTTTGCTCAGGAGAGAGACCAGCTATCAGAGTTTAATGGACTGCTTCAGCGGTAAGGGGAAATTGTGCCTGTGAGAAACAGCCACTGAAACAAATCAGAGAAATTTAAAAATAGCCATGTGGGGCCATTCATTTGGCTAGCAGATAGTGCATCTTTCTTATCAATGTGATCACCGTCCTGAGCAAATGCCATCAGGAAAGCTCAAATTGATGATTGCCTTTCCCAAGGTGAAACATTAGTGCCAGTTACAAACTAGCCAAAACCACTTGAATATTCATTTCTGTGCCGCCAATACCTAGCTCAGTGGTTCTCAGCCCTGGCTGCACAAACACCAGGGAAGCTCTAAAAATTTTGCTGCCCAGTCCCACTCCAGACCAATCAAATCAGAACCTCTTAGACACTGGGTGCTGGCACCTTCTGGGTTTTTTTGTTAAGTTTGTTTTTAAAGCTTCCCAGGTGATTGTAATGAGCAGTCAGGGCTGGTATTTGCTAAGCTAGCTATTAAGCTATCCATCACAGCTTAATAAACATTCCATAAGCTGAACTTGGACAAGTTGCTTTTGCAGATATCACTTTAATTGAGAGAAAGAAAATGATGAGGAAAGGGCTGCATCCTTCTGGGGCCAAACTGAAAATCAGAATCTTTATCTAGAAGTATAGTTTCAGGGCTATCAAAAAAGGTGTGTGTGGGGGTAGGGGCTGGTGATGATGATCATGGCCATTTGGCGAAGCAGCAAGGTGGCAGCCTGAGATGGTAACTCTGAGCAGAAGTCCAAGGGCTGTGGTGAAAGCATTAGAATTTTCAAGTTATACCACAATGCTGCTTTTTGTCTAATGAATACTGTGCAGATTTGCCCCTTTGCACATCTATCTAAGATAAATGCAGCTTCCACAGGTGCCTGGGAGAATGTCAAACTTGGTCAGGAAGCAAAACCTTTTGGGAACCCCTCATCATATGACAGAGTTGACAAAGTCCTCTTTTTTCTACTATGTATATAGAAAATCTATTTGTCAGGGGTAAGAAATTTGGGAGGGGGTGGGTAAGAATAAGAAGGTAGGAAAGGGAGGGTGAGTGTCTCAGTTGGGAGGGAGCTTCCCCCAGCTGTGGGTAATATCATTCTACTCACTACAGGTGCTGCCAGTATTTCCATAGTCCAGAGCAGTGGTTCTCAACCTTCCTAATGCCGCAATGTATTTTCATTGTTAAAAAGGGGTCAGGACCCACAGGTTGAGAACCGCTGGTCTAGAGCTTATGGCCACTGGGAATTGAGAGAGCTCTCAACATGGGTGGTAGCCTCATCTTACTGGGGTCAGTGTGCCTCAATTCCATCTTCAGGATGATGACAATCCCCTTCTACTCCTGGTAACAACTCCCACGACCTCAAGTTGCACATGGTTCCCACTGTAGTGTTTCACTTGCATTGATTTAGTTTTGTTGGTTTTTAACTCAACACTTTGCCTAAACATTCTAGGGATAAAATAAAGTAAATATGACAGATTAAACCTGGATATCACAGTGATGAATTGGAATGACATTCCTCTACAATCATATTTTATAGTCTGCTGAGTGAATTATTCCATACCAACTGGAATTTTGCTTAGAATGGGGTTCTGTTGCCTTGTGCACATGCAGACAAGCTCAGGGAGATTAAGTCACTCATTAGTATTTTCAACCTAGGTATTTGTTCCTCAAAGAAGCATTCTTTGATGTGTACTGAAAAGTGAATTTGACTGGAGCCTGAAGACCTGTGTTTGGGAGCTAGTTATGCTGGCAGGAACCTGCTTTACCTTGGCCAAGCCACTTTCCCTCTTGGGGTCTTGTGTAATGAGATGATAGTGAGACTAGTAAGCCTCTCTAGACTTTCCTTTGGTTCTATCATTCTAACAAGTATCCTGTGATCCTAATTATTTCTCCTACTCTCTTTCCCTCATGCATGGTTTCCTGACCGCCATATGTGGAGAGTACACATGTGAACTGGCCAGTGCTCACGGATTGAGCTCTGGTCCATTTACAACTAGTTCACCAGCTGCAGCATCCTTCACCAGGCTGCTTCCTCTCTGGGACTTGTCACCTAAAACCCTCACTGTTCATACCCATCATTCCTTTTTCCCTTGAAAAAGCCTCACTTCTAAGAGACCTCAAGTTCTTTCTCCAGGCCCATAACTGTTCTACCCTCTAGCAAGGCAGAATGTGGTACAAAGATTCCCCCTTTCTATGCTAAGCACCTAAGACTAGACTCCAATCTTAAGCTGCATAGAGAAAGTAGTCCATCTGTTCATGTGGCCTCATGAGACAAGTCATATTTTCATTTGGTGATTTTGCAATCTGAAATACAAAAGATAACTTTAAAAATACTTCTGAATCTTTAAATTTAATTTCTGGTTCCAAAAAGCCTCTACCACATATGAATCTGTACTTTTAGACATATGCTACGTATGATCAGCTATGCTTTCTGATGATCTTTATCCTTCTGTAGTTGCTGGTGCTTTCTTTCTAACAGAAATGAATACATGAACATTCTTTGGTCCTAAAAGGAAGTATTTTGCCCAGGAAATGAAAGTCTGCTGTTTTCTCTGACAGCCACCTTTATTTTGTGTTTCTTTGGAATTGATTCCCGAGTCATGTAACCACAAAAAACTGCCAAGTTCTTTTATTAAAATCTAACTGGAGTCTTTGAGACAGCAAAGAATTACAGCATTAGAACATTATTTGACCTAAAAGACTTTGAAAATTATAGAATCTAATCCTCTCTCTACAGATAAGGGAACAGGCCCAGAAAGGTAAAGAAACTTGTCTGAGATCACATAGTCCATGAGGAACACAGAGGAAGGAATAAAAACCGAGGTCTCCTAATTTTTAGTATATACATTTTAAGGGGAGATAAGGTAGAGTCAATGCAATAAACATAATTACCTTTTTGGAGATCTTGGTTTCTTGTATTTTAAAGTTTTGTTGTTAAGTTAGATATTTTAATAAAATTTCCCAACATTATAAAACTATCTTTTTGCAAGAATATCTTCTCAGACCAAGGTAGTAAATTCAAATACCTCAGGTGCCAGACAGGCAATGCAGGACAAAACCAATGGGAATGAATGCTTCTGGCACACTGGAGCTGCTACCATATGAGCCTTCCCTGTGAGTCTCCCCCGCCCCCTTCCTCATCCTCTGACATACACATAGAAAACACTGGACCAAGGAAATAGGGCAGCCCTTGGGTGACCAATTTACACCCCCTAGTGGAAGCCGCACTATATACTCCTACTGTCGTATGTTTAAGGGAGGAATCCTTCTCCACCCAAGCACAGAACCTATCACATCATGGGTAGCCAACAAATACTTTTCTCAGGGGGTCAGTCTTTAAATGTGTA
Source organism: Perodicticus potto (assembly GCA_963574655.1). Classification (NCBI taxonomy): domain Eukaryota; kingdom Metazoa; phylum Chordata; class Mammalia; order Primates; family Lorisidae; genus Perodicticus; species Perodicticus potto. Next base: position 68,635 of record CAUYRH010144575.1, read on the forward strand.
TTGAGACTGGGAGATTGAATACAGTGTGATCATCTGCGGTTGTGAAAATAAACTAGCTCAGATCATGAGGAAAATCTTTCTGAAATTTACCAGGTAAAAGATGCCCATTCTTAAACCAGGAATACCTTGGGAAGGCCATCAGTCATTCACAAATTAGTATGAATTAATCTCACTTGCTTTGCTTTCCTGCTCACCCTGAGTGATTGCACATTTGGAAGGAGGATGAGGTAGAGGAAGAGTCATGTGCCAGGGGTGGGGATCGTGGCCTCACTGCACAGATGGATGGCCAGAAGAAAGAAGGAGCTTCAGAAGGCAGAACAAGAAGCAAAGGAGTGGAGGATAGAAGCAAACGATGCCTAGTCCACCATTTGGCTTAAGGCTAGCAACATTGGATTCCAATGTGAAGGAAATGGGGGAAACTTTCATAATTAGATGACTCATTCATCCATTCATTATCAATTCTTTGCAAGAAATTGGGCCCTATATTCTGTTTCTTCTTCTGAGAATCTTTTCCCTTCTGCAATCTCAATTGCCCCCTATCCAACAATTATGCTGGCTAGAAATGTATGTTCTCATTTATCGTCAGAGTCAGCTATCTGCAGTTATACCACCACCCTCTCAGAATGGCCTGTAGTTCATCACACATTGTCTGGTTCCAGGCAACCTGCCTCACACATGTCTTTGGTTAGGGAAAATTAGGAGCAGAAGTGCTCTGAATTGCACTTTTCAAAACCTGTTGTGCACTCATGCCAACAGAATGGGGAAAATTTCCTTCCAAAGCTGCCAGAAAGAGCCTCCAGCTGTCTTCACAGAGCTGAAGTGCACCTGCACCAGCGGCTACTGGGCATAGCAACTGCCAGGGTCCCTTGGGGAATCAAGCCACGCTTAGCGCCATGAAGCATTGTCATGGACAACTCGGAGTTAAGAAGTTTCAGGGGGAAGGATGCTGGGCTTCACTCCAGAAGACCTGAGTTTGGTTTCTAGCTCTGCTCTTTCTTAGCAGATGGTCCTGGGTAAGTCTCTCAACCTGTCCAAGCTTTACTCTTCTTTTCTGTAAAGGCAGACCCAACCTCCTGCCCTGCCTGTAAATTACAGCGGCCATTTCTTTAGCTCCTGCTCTATGCTGGGCATACCTGTGCATCCATTCCTCACGGCAACCCTGTGTGTGATGAGATTCTATTGTTAACCTTCCTTCAGAGATGGTCAACCCTAGTTCAGAGTGCTTAAGAGACCTGACTGAAATAGCACAGCCAGAAAGGTTTGAATAAAGGTGTGCAGAGTTGTTGAACCGAACAAATACTATGCTGCCTGCAAGAGGGCTTTGAAAACTATAATCTAGAGATGCAAGTGTGAGTGATTTAAAAGCCCAAGATCTTATAGTCAAAGAGGGCTCTCAGGGTGGTGTTTAGCAAGTTACTCACCTCTCTCAGCCTCCTTCTTCCTATCTGTAAAATGGAGATGATCACAGTACTCACCTACCTCCTGGGATTGTGATGGGAATGAAGCAAAACTGCACTTATAAAGCCGTTAGTTTGTGGCCAGCACCTTAGTTTTGCCTAAGAGTTAGCTGCTACTTCTGCTGCTGTTAGGGGGATGAATGGAAGGTACTGATTATTAATTAGAGAAAAAAACTTTTGTTCACAGGCTTTTTTTGCATCTTGAACGCGCCATCTTTCCTTCACTTTCTATTCCCATTTAGATGCAAAAGCCAGAAGGAAAGCTGATTACTCATATCAATTTTTAACAAGAACAGTTTTCAGTATGAGCAACAAATGTCCTGAAGGCTCTCTGTTTCCATCCTGAATAAATAAATCCAACCCCCAGTATTTCAATAAATAACAGACAGAAGCTTCCCCAGCCATGTCTAGCCTTGCCAGCCTTCCACAAGGGTTCTTGGCATTCCCCTTTTCATCCAGTCTTCTTTTGCTTCTTGTCTGTTTCTGGGCTCTGGAGTGTCAACTCCTCTTCCATCTGCACTCCTCTGGATGGGTGTCCATCTTCATCCTCTCCTCCTTGGGCTCCAGGGCACCACGATCACCTCTGCATCCGCAGCACTTCTGGTTTCCACAGTCAATTTGATCTCAGGCCTACAGAGGCCCCGCCCTGCTATAACTGATGGTGCAGAGAGCTCTGGCTTCAGCCAGGCTTATGTTGCTTTGCCTCCAACAGCTCCCTGCTTTTAACTCTCTTGGGATTCACAAATGGACATTTACCAACTGAAATAGCAATCGAGGCTCTGACTTTATCTCTCAATGTTAGACCTCCAGATGTTTCCCCCAACCCAGAAGTTTTATCATGCACCTAAATTCCTGTCCACTTGAGTAAGTGGTTAACTTTTCCTCATGATGTGGTATCACATAGGCTAAGAGAAGGATTTCTCTGTGCACAGATGTTGGAGTTGTCTCTGACGCAAATAGACCTTTTCTATCTAAGCAGCCAAAGGAGTCTTTTCAACCTAGTGTCCAAACTGGACCATGTGAGGTTTTCTTCAATATTGGAATTAACTTTTGTAATAGGAAAAAGAAGGTGAGGGATTAATCTCTTGCATGCCAGCAAGGCTTGCTTCTTCAAATAGCTTTTTCCTCAGTGGCTTCCAAGATATCTGCAATTCTTCCTTCTATCTACACCTCCCAATTCATATGGCCAAGTGGAAATTGGATAATCTACAGAAGAGTTACTCAGACCTGGGATGGACACCTAGCTCAACCACTGACAGGTGCGTGTAGCAAGCGAGGTAGTTAACTTCCACAGCTCCTGAGGATGGCGGTGATAAGATCTAAAATCTACCTCTTGGGACAGTTAAATGAGTTAACATCTTTAACGTGTAATGTACTAGCACAAAGTAGAACTATATGTGGATGTTAAGCGTGTGTAGCTACATGGATAGTATGTGTTGATGGGGTTCAGAATGTGCTATCCCCAAATATGACACCTTTTGCACTTGAGAAAACGCCAGAAGCAAAAAGATCACTCTTGCCTTTTCCTCACCCTTCCTCTCGAAGCAGGTTATAAAACTTTCATTCCAGAGATGCCCTCCTATACCCAGAGGAAAGAAAGGTCCTTGTCGCTGAAGACACGGAGACACAGAGAAGAATCTAATCAAATAAACCTTAAGTTTCCCCCAGTTTATTGCCATTAGATCATGCCCCCTTTGTCCAATCATACTTCTCTACAATTATCCACTTCTTCCTCAAACTTAGCATAAAAATGTGTAGGTTTCCCTGTTTATTTGAGTCTTCATTTTCCATGTCATATAAAGCTTATATTAAATACATTTGTATGTTTTTCTCTTGTAAATCTGTCTTTTCTTATAGGGGCCACAGACATGAATGTGGTGTTGGATGAGATAAGAAATCTGTCCTCCTTCTCAGTATCCTTATGTATACAGGTCTACGTAATGCTGTCACTTTGGTCTTCTTCATTTTGAGGAGCTGTTTGTTATAAATGCCTTTCTCTGATCACAGGAACTATTTGGAATTTTATACTGATTCCAGTAGAAAAACTGGAGTTGTCCAGTTAAAAAATTTCCTAACAGTGGCCTCTTGTTCAGAACTATAGGATTTTGGCTTTGTTTTGATTGTGTGTGTGTGTGTGTGTGTGTGTATGTATCTCCTAATCTTCTAGTTCTTTCCATTGCCACCATTTGTTTCCCATAAGCCTCTTGGAGAAGTGGTCCTGGTGGCTGTCCAGTTGGGCTGGCTGGTGGAGCTGCTCCAGCTCACTGACTTCAGAGTTTCCATCAGCCTCTCAACCATTGTCCTTCCGTTATGACCTTAGCTAGTCTCGTATTAGATGGATTTCTTACTTTAGCAAATACATCTGCATGGTTTCTTTTGCAAGGAAAGTTTTGTCAAAGTGTTTTTTCCCCCACAGAATAACATCCCCCTGGTGTCTGATGGTTTGGAACATTATTCTCTATCCATCAATGTGGAAATTCTCTAGAAGTAAATAAAACCCTGGAGGTACCACTTTATTACTTCATCATTGTTGGAGAGTTCTAAAAACATATTATTTTCCTCTCATGCAGAAGGAATTTGAACTTGTTTCAAAATTTTGCCATATAAATTAAGCAAATATGGAAGGTGTCAGATATAGGTAAGAATTCAACAAGAGGAAGAGTAGCTCATTGTTCTGTATAGTTGCTATTGTCAGATAGCCAGTGGCCAAGACAAAGAGGGAAACTGAGTTTTGAGAGCTATAGTATCACAATATGAATGCAAACTAATTTTCCTTAAGAGAAGAAGAAATTCTATATGACTCTTCCCCCTCCCCCCCCCAAAACCATTACAATAACTCCGAAAGTGCTAGTGTGAACAGAATTGCTCAAGCCCCTATGGACATTTTGTCCATTGACTTGGGCCTAGGAAAAAAAGTATAACTGGGTTTATGTATGCACAGACAGAATAAAACTATAGTCACTAATTTCCTATGCATAGAAGCAAGAGTAATGTGAACATGCCCCTGGCTTTTCCAAGAATTGGTGGTTGTGCAATGTGGTGCAATTCGGCAGTCCCCAACCTTTTTGGCACCAGGGATTGGTTTCATGGAAGACAATCTTTCCATGGACTGGTGGCACTGGGTGTTTCTGGGGGTGGTTTCATGATGATTCAAGCGGATTACATCTCCAGCTCAGATCATCAGGCATGAGTTCTCATAAGGAGTGTGCAACCTAGATCCCTCGCATGCACAGTTTCCAGTAGGGTTCCCACTCCTATGAGAATCTAACGTGGCCCCTCATCTGACAGGAGGCAGAGCTCAGTTGGTGATTTGAGCAATGAGGAGCGGCTGTAAATACAGATGAAGCTTCATTCATTTGCCCGTCACTCACCTCCTGCTTTGTGGCCTGGTTTGTAAAGCCATGGACTAAAAATTGTTTGTGGCCCAAGGGATGGAGACCACAGGTATAATTGAAAACAATACTAAGTTCCTGAATGTGTGTGATTTTAAATCATTCAACTGATGGGAAATTTGTATCTCTCCTTCAAGGATCTGTGAAAGTATTGCTGACTTATGAAGTTCTGAGAAATTTCAGGAGTCCCCAGCTAACCTCTAACAGAGTAACAGGGAAACTTCTCTGTCCTTTGCTTTGATATGTCTCAGTTAAAACAGTTCAATGACTGGCTTCCATGTCTGCTGCTCAGCTGGGCTGTGAGGCTCCTGAGGAAGGATGCCTCATCCATCACAGAATGGAGGGGCTTTCTATTCTGGGCTCTTTCTCTGAGCATCAGAAGAGTAAATATGATGTAGCTGTCAGAATTCTAAGTGCTATATGTGTTTTTTCTCATTTAGGCCTTCTAAAAGCTACATAAAGTAGTAAGTAAGTAGTAAGTGCCATACGTATTTTTTCTCATTTAGTCCTTCTAACAGCAACATAAAGTAGTTACTATCATTATCCCCATTTTACAGATGAAGAAACCATGGCCCAAAGAGAATTTGCCTCTTTGCTAGAAGAAAATGGCAGATGAGAGAATTTAAACCTGCTCTATCAAGTTCTCTCAGCCAATATAGTGGAATGAAGACCAAGTCTGAATGTTTTCAGGAGGCAGGCCAGCCTCGGGCTTGGGAGTACTAAATGTGTCCACGGCTGTGTCACAGGAAAAGGGTAAAATATTGTGTTTATTGACATACTTCAGTTTGAATTCCCTTTTATTATCATGGCCCCAGGAATGAGGCCCCTCTTTGACTTATGGCCAGCTTCTTATCCTCAGAAGCTGTGGGGCATTCCTACGGGCAAGCATGGTGGAGCAAATGGTGCGATTTGATAGATTTATTTTTAGGAAAGATATCATATTAAAATTTAGTAATAAAGCTAAACAGGTTTGTGAATGGTACTGCATTCACTTAATGGTAGAAAAATAGAGGCAATAATCTTTGCTTCTAATTTCTCCTAAATGTTTACTCTCTCTCAAAGCAAAGTACTGTTTACAGCTCTCCATTAATTCACCCTAAACTCAGCAGATTCTTAAGTGGCTTGGTATCTTTTTATTGTTTTCTGGGGGAAAGAATGAAACAGTTGCACTAATGTAATGTTGGTATTTACTCTAACATTTTCATAAATAAATCTCAGTTTTGAAAGGGAATTATATTCTTTTGATAGACTTCACATATTTTTTTCCTAAGGGCTTCTCGAATAGGTTGACTACAAATATCTCTACTAATAAGAGGAGCTTGAAATATCACCACTGTGATTATAGGCATAAATAGTGAATTTCATTAGGCCACTTGAGTCCATTTTTGATGACATAGTTAATTTCAGAACAATCATGTGTGGTAAATAGATGAAAACACTTGGGATTAATTAACTTATTTTAATGCACCTACTAGCTATCTTAACATTGCAATTCCAACTCAATCTTGGGCTACTTTAAGTACATAAAACAATTTAGAATTTCTATAGGGATTTATCAAGTGCCCAAAGAAGTAATAAGTTAAAAAAAATTCCACAACTTTCTAGTGTGAGAGAGAGATGAGAGAGAGGAGGTGTTTTTTAGATTCTCCCTTTATTTCACTAATATTCAACCGTAATATGGTTATAATCTAGGCTGTAACACCTGGCACGTGAAGTAATATCACATAGCACACTCACAAAAAATTAATTGAATCAAATCCTTAATATTTTATCCTAAATAATATTACTGTACTTTGCCAGTTCTTAGATAATTATTGATTTTGTTTATGTCCTGATGAGCTCATTAGTTTTATTTGTGAATGTGTGTTGGCATTGGGGGTAGAAGAAGGGGTTTTTGTAAACCAATGATATGTATGGCCTTGGACACATGTGTACAGTTATACCAGTAGTGCATAAAATGCCAGTCTCTTCACCTCTTTACCAAGGTTGTTTTGAAGAGACCACGCCATTTGTCTTATAGAATGTTTCATATTTTGAATTTGTACATGTCCTCATAGTGGAGTTTAACTTGTTTCTTTATCACCTGCATTTCCTGGAAACTTGAAGTTGCATCTAAGGACCTAGGTAGATTCAGGATCGTTGGTTTGGGAGCAGGTATTCCATAGGGGGTGTTGCACACTTCATGTTGCATCACATCTCGAGTCATGTCACATCACACTGTCCCTCCACTCCTGTGGCCTGGTCATGGTCTTGATGGCCAGACCCTCTATCAGAAGACACATTTCTCACTTTATAATTAGAAAATAGAGTAGACAGAGAGAGAAGGAGGGAGGAGGTGA
>CAUYRH010144577.1:0-32990 GCA_963574655.1 Perodicticus potto
AGTGGAAAACATGTTCTTGCAGCAGCTCTGATGGCAACTGTACTTGAGAGGCCTTCAGTGTGTGGTGGGGAGCTACCAGATTGTTAAATGTGGGCATTTAGGCTTGTACTGCTTACTGCTTTCCTGTTACTTCCTTCTAAGGAATTTGAACCCTGTCTGTTGCTATTATGTTAATAAAGTTGGGGCTTATTTTCTAAAAAAAAAAAAAAGTCTACTGATGAACACTTTGGGAAGACTTCATATATCAAATTACATTTGTAATACATTTCTCCAGTTTTTGTCAAAAACGTTTTAAAGGCATAATTATTTTTATCAGCATTGAAATAACTAGCATGATTCTAGTCGAAAGTTGCAAGTTTTCTTATTTAGTTAGCCTGTGCAAATTTACTGTGGATAAACACAGTACTACTATTTTGCAGACTTTGACCATCAGATTTTTTAAAAGTTATGAGCTAAAAAGGAGGTCACAATTCACACTGGGAACATTCAATGCAAGAAAAGCTTGCTCACAATAGTTAAGAACAGAGGAAAGAAACCAGCAGAGGAAATGGTCTCCACTGATGAAAAATATGGGTGAGGTATTAGCAAATCATAGCTAAACAGCAGCAAAGTTACTAACTCCTATCAGTTATGCTTTCTCCCTCCAAAAGAATTATCTGTCTAGAAAAGGTAGAAGACATCAGCAAGAGGAAAATTAAGTCTCCTGGCTTGGGAGGAGACTCCCTAATATTCCTTCCAAATGATGGAACCTCCATGAGCACACCCAGCTTCCCTCACTTCTCTGCTGCCCCATGTATTCCATTCCATAGAAAAGGTGGGCACTCACATTTTCAGCCTTTCAGCCTGGTGACTGTGCAAATATAAAATGATGATAATAGCTCTTTCTTTTCTCCTTTTCCTCTTTAGAGACATATTCTGCCCCTCTAAAGTAAGAAGATTTATTTCTAGGGATCATTTTAAAATGCCCACTTGCCTGTGATTTAAACTATATTCTTCAATATCAGTTTTATCAATGTTACTGTCTCTGGCTTGGCGCCCATAGCTCAGTGAGTAGGGCACCAGCCACATACACCCAGGTTAGCAGGTTCAAGCCTGGCCAGGGCCTGCTAAGCATCAATGACAACTGCAACCAGAAAATGGCCGGTCACTGGGGTGGTCACCTGTGGTCCCAGCTACTCGGGAGGCTGAGTCAAGAGAATCGCTTAAGCCCAAGAGTTGGAGGTTCCTGTGAGCTGTGATGCCACAGCACTCTACTGAGGGCAAAGTAGTGAGATTCTGTCTCAAAAGAAATAAATAAATAAAACATAAAATAAATGTTACTGTCTCCCATTCGCCTATTCTTTTGCTCATTTTTTTGTTCAGAACCTAGGTAGGAAAAGGGGGTGCTATTTATTGTACCTCAAAGCCCACACAACTATAGAGATCCTTTGCTACTTTGAGTGTCAGTTTTCAGATCAAATGTATTACTTTCCATAACACTCAAGAGCTTGTTGATAATTTTTTCAAAATCAACACGAATAGGAGAAGGGCTAGAAAACTGGAGATAGCAAGTATTTCCAGGTTTCTAAAAGTGAAAAGATTTCAGAAACTCAGTGAAACTAAGTTTGAAATAATTCCTTGAGAAAATTCTACAATAGATTATACCTCATGAATAGATTACTACACTATAATGGAAGACTGCGGAATGTGATCAACGTTGACTTCAAGAAGGCATCTGATCTACACTCTTGTAATAGGGACAAGATACAGAGTGTAGGTTAGGTAATATTAAAGTTAGGGAAATCTTCCTCTCCAGAATGAATGTTGACTCATGGAGATTTGTACCCTACTTAGGTAGAATAGCTCTAATTTTTAAAATTACTTTTAAACATTTTTTGTAGTGATGAGGTCGTGCTATGTTGCCCAGGCTGGTCTCAAACTCCTGTCCTTAAGCAATCCTCCCACCTTGGCCTCCCAAAGGGACGGATTACAGGCATGAGCCACTGCATTCGGATAGCTCTATTCTTTGACCTATGTCTAATGAGCACTTGCATAAAGATATAAAAAAACATGTTTTTTAAGTGTTCTGACACTGGCTGATGAAACTCATCCTGAGATATGCAGGATGATAAGTAGGATGTAAAATTACATGAATTATGAAAGGAATGGGGCAAAAACCCAGAAGAGGATCCCTTCTACGTCTGAACCCTAATTAAAGACATGTGTCTTCCTGTTGCATTCACTTAAATAAACTGTCATAATAACTACTTTTAGTCTCTTTACCTTATATTTGATACTGACTTTAACCTATTAATGATTTAACATGGCACATTTTCTTTATCAGATATTTTTATACTGATCAACTAAATCAAAATATAACTACATTTACCTAGTAAATAAATATAGAGAATAGGCCATACTGGACATGTTCCTTCCATATCGAACAATCTCATTGTCCTGATCCTCCCACTTCTCAATTTCACAGTCGGCATCAGAAGTAAGCAAACCCAGTTTAAGTCCAAGCTTTGCTATCCTGGCTTGCTCCTACAAAACATACATTTTAATCACAACTTAGTCACAACTGATGTCAAAGGAAGATTAAATGTAAGACAATGTCACTTGGCTCATGTGTTGATTAAAAAAAAAAAAACACGTAAGACAACAGACAAAGGAAAAAGTCTTACCTCGGATTCAGGCTTGTCTGGCTTTAATGATTTCAGGTTTGTGCTACTCTTCTGCAACAATAAAAAGATTAAGATATTTCAAAAGGCAATACATTTAAATTGTGAGGAAATACAATAGTAGTCGCATAAACAAAGTACTTATAATAAATGTTTTAAATATTCTGTTGTTACTTAAACTATATTAAGTAATTCAAACAAACAAACAAACAGTTGCAAATACTCTACTAGCAGGTGAGCTCAGCTTTGAATAGGCTACTACTTTCAAATCTGCGGCCAGGGAAAGCAGGTCCGTGTCGTGCCCGGTCTGTGGCCTCTGCGTTTGCAGTTGCTCATCTCTTTTAACAAGGGTTTCAAGAGCTTCTAGACAACTTCGGCAATATTCTTGGAATCCAGTTACTAAGTCCCCCCAAATATCCCTGGCCTGTCTGCTAAACAAGATTATTGTAACGCTTGAATTATTCTTATGAAATGACATACTAAAATTAGCTATTATATGTAGTTTTCTATGCATTCCTAATGTTATGACTCTAGAATTTAATTTCTATAACTAATTTTCCCTTATATTATGATATATACAACATGTTTTCATCTAGGTAGAAAACATACGAAAGTTCTTAGTTTGCAGAAGATGCTTTCAATGTGGCTTTGGACATTAGATCTAAGATATGGAAAACAAAATGACTCCTGATCTGAGATTATGGCTTCTTCTTTTTTAATTTTTTTTTTTTTACTAAATCATAGCGATGTACATTAATGCAATCATGGGGTACAATGTGATGGTTTCATATACAACCTGAAATATTTTCATCAAACTGGTTAACATAGCCTTCATGGCGTTTTCTTAGTTATTGTGTTAAGACATTTATATTCTTCATTTGGTAAGTTTCACCTGTACCCTTATGGCTTCCTCTTAATCACAAAATCTGTTACCTCTTCTCTCAAACCCTCAGACATAACACAAATATTCATAGCATGGGCCACATCTAGATTACTACCCAGAATAACAACTTTGAATAGTCAATATTAATATCCTTTTTCTGTAATGTCACTTTTTTGTTTGGTGGGGGGGGGATAACAATAGGGAACAAGAGCATAATTTGAATTCCAAATTAAAACTTTCAGAAATGTACATAATTCTGCTACTTACCATTGGCTTTGGAAGTGAAAGGTAGCCATACTTCTCTCCTATAAATAACACATATAACTTAAAATTTTTTATTCTATTAACCTATTTTTCAATTATTCACATTTAACTTTTAAAATATTATTAAACAAGAAGGTTAGAACATTCATTTTGAATTACATATGACTCATAAATAAAGTTGGAATTTGGTTGGTAACATGAAGACTACCAACAGTTGCATCTCTGAGGTATTGGGTTGACTGGCCAACCTCAAAATGTAGAGGGAGAAAGACAAAATGTCTCAATCAGATTTACTTCCCTGTATAATGAGTTTTGTTCATAAAGCAGCCTGCATCTAATGATTCTCCTTTTATCAGGATCAGTATCAGTGCTTCTTCCTTTTCTGCAAGTACCCGGGCAAATCATCTACAACTAACCTCACAATGTGTTCTCCCAGTCAGAGATAATGACAAACCCCGTACAAGACACGGAGATGAAATAAAGCAAACAGGGTGGTGCCTGTGGCTCAAGGAGTAAGGCACCAGCCCCATATACCGGAGGTGGTAGGTTCAAGCCCCAGCCCGGGCCAAAACTAAAAAAAAAAAAAAAAAAAGAAAGAAAGCAAGTAACAGGCTGACAGAATTGACACATGGCACAAAGCATAATAATGAAGAAAAGATGGAGTGTTACTTCATCACTGCCCCATCTATCACCTCTCTGATTTCTAAGTCATGCATACAGTTAGGTTACAATGGATGACAGATTTTTTTATAGCTGGCTTGGGATATCAGTGATAAAGATTTAAGATAAGATTTGAACAGTAATTGTTTCTTAAAGTAAAATTGCTTCTTCAAGGAAAACAGTGTTTTAATATATTAAGTTGATCCATATGAAATTGCTCATATTCAACCCTTCTGAAATAGAAAAACATCAATTTCATATGGTCCAACCTAAATATAAGTAAATACAATGTAACAGCACTAAATTATGGCTTTTCTTATAGAATGACTATTACATGAAAAGGGCAAACCTGTTAGACTCAAAATGGCTTATACAAATATTTAGAATTCCATCTAGAATTATGCTATTGACTAAAGAACCTACACGTGACTACTGAGCCTTTGAAATGTAGTTGGTCTGAATTGACATGTGCTGTTAAGTATAAAAAAATGCCAGAGTTTGAAAACTTAGTACAAAAGGGGAAAAGGGATATGAAATATCTCATTAATAATTTCAAAATACTGAAATAACATTTTGAATATACTGGGTTAAATAAAAACTTCTAATTAAAACAAATTTAACATTGCTTTTTAATTTTTCTTGTGCTTACTAGAAAATTTTAAATTATATATATGGCTAGCATTCTACTGATAGTGGACAATGCCCAACTACAAGATGGATTGTTGCTAAGAGTCAGCTAATAGTACTTGGGTACAGCTTTATGATTAAAATTATTTCTTTGTAATGTCAGAATTCTAAGGGAATTTTATTAATGACTTTCCAATCTCAGAATTATGAGAAGAAAAAAAACATAAAGAGGAAGAGGCTATTTTCATGCCTTATCTCTAAGCCCTGATGTAAAAAGTACTTAATTTAGCTGCAAGAAGATTAACAGAAGATGGTCTTTGGGTAACTCAGAATCTCAAAATTCACCATCTATCTTAATTCAAAGTCTGAATCTTGTCCATAAGATCCCTAAAAAGTAGTCTTGATATGCTATTAGAAAGGGCACAATTATTACTCAAGTATAATTAGCTTAGATGAGCAATCTTATATTATCTAACCTTGTGCTCCTCTATAATGTCCTGACCCTAAAACATTCACATTCACTCTCCAAAAGGTGGTGTGGGGAGAAGGTAACCACCTATTTCATTATCTCTTATACATCAGAGTTGAGGATATAGGAAAAGTCAAAGAAACCGGAATGTAGGAAAAAATAAATGCAATGAAAAGAAAGTTTTCATATAATCTTTTATATGATTATATGTAACTCTGGTTGACTACTGTTACCACCCACCTAGTAGTATTTACCACTTGGGGGTTCCAAGCCCTGTGGTCCTCTTCTATGTACTTTATTTTGCTCCCCAGTCCCATCCTTCTGTTAGACTCAGAATAATTTACACAAATTTGAGGATAACTATAAAATTGACAATTTTTCTGATAGGTCTCCTCTAAATGCTATGTAAGTAAGGTTGTTCCCGTTTTGCCCAGTTCCAACAAATACTAACAAGAGATCTGAGTTATTTTAGTTAGTTGTATAAATATTATTTCCATCTTTTTTGGGGGGGTACAGGGTCTCTGTTGCCTAGACTAGAATGCAGGGGCATCATCATAGCTCACTGTAGCACTGAATTCCTAGGCTCAAGGGATTCTCCGTCTCCCTAGTAGCTACCTAACTGTTTTATGGACACAGGTCTCACTATATTGCCCAAGCTGGTCTTGAACTTATCGTCTCAAGCCATGGCCACACCTCAACTTCCAAAGTGTGGGGATTACAGGCGTGAGCCACCATGCCTGGCCATTTATGCTTTCTAAATGTCTCTAACCTAACCCATCTTCTTCTCTATTCTTACTGGCTCTACCTTAGTTTCAATCTGATCACTTAATAATTTTATATATTGCTACTTCCGATAGGACTGAGTCCCCTAAATCCCTCCAGCCACTCAAGGTCTGCTGCAATGTAGACCCTTGCCGACTCGCCTCCAGGGTGTGGTGACACGTACCCATAATCCTAACTATGCAGGAGGCTGCGCTACGGCAGGAAAATGGTTTGTGCCCAGGAGTTTGAGGTTGCAGTGAGGTTACTATGATTGCTCCGTTGCACTCCAGCCTGGGACATAAGTCAAGACCCTGTCTTTAAAAAAAAAAAAAAATATATATATATATATATATATATATATATATATATATACATATATATATATTGGCGGGGCTCAGTGACTCACGCCTATAATCCTAGCACACCCAGAGGCCGAGGCAGGTGGATTGTCTGAGCTCAGAAGTTGGAGACCAGCTGAGCAAGAATGAGACCCTATCTCTACTAAAAACAGAAAAAAAATTAGCCAGGCATGGTGGTACAGGCCTATAGTCACAGCTATTCAGGAGGCTGAGGCAAAACGATGGCTTGAGCCCAGGCATTTGAGGTTACTGTGAGCTATGACACCACAGCACTCTAGCCTGGAGCAACAGAGTGAGACAATCTCAAAAAAAAAATAAATAAAAACAAAAACAAAAGAATCCCCCCCAAACTTCCTAAATCCTTTATTTAGTTAACAACACAATTGTGCTATCTCTTAAGTATATACCTTCAAATAAATTAAGTTCACAATTAAGTTCAAAAGGCCCGCTCATCTTACAGAGCTACTAAAATTATTTCTTATGAAAATCTAATTGAGCAGTGCTGCTCTCATTTACAATATCTAGAGCCTTTCTGTATATTTAGAAAATAAAGCTTATTCCCCAAGATTAATAAAGCCTTATTATTTCACTGACAATGTGCTAAATTATTCCCCATTAGCATTTCTTATACTTAGCTTCCTTTGGTTCGGGAGAGGCTCTGTATGGCATATTCAATCAGAAAAAATTCATGTCCCTAGACCCACTTATAATAGTGAATCCCTGACAATGACAGGCAGATTATCAGCTAAACTCTGCAGAAGAACTGAAGTATTCTTATCGAAACCCAATTGTCATCCTCAAACTCCTCCCTCTGCCCCACTTCTATATTCAACTGACCAACAAACTCTACCAATAATACTTCTACAATTCCTCTTAAATTAGTCTCCTTACCTTCATTGTGACTATTACCCCAGTTTAGGCTATCACCTCTTGTCCGGACAGATCCACTGTCTTGTTCCAGGCTCATACCTATCCCAAATAAGCCTATCTGGACCCACAGACATGTACTGCCTGTACTTCTGATACTCCCCATTTTTGTAATAGCCAATCTGACAAGAGATGAAATAAGTCAGGGTTATGAAACAAGGCTACCAGAATTAAGAGGACTACAGTTACAGAACTGAAAAGGAAATTAAGATTCTTGGCAGGAGGGCTGATTAAAAAAAACAAAGTGGGGCGGCACCTGTGGCTCGGCGAGTAGGGCGCCAGCCCCATATACCGAGGGTGGCGGGTTCAAACCTGGCCCCGGCCAAACTGCATCAAAAAATAGCCAGGTTTTGTGGTGGGCGCCTATAGTCCCAGCTACTTGGGAGGCTGAGGCAAGAGAATCGCCTAAGCCCAGGAGCCGGAGGTTGCTGTGAGCTGTGCGACGCCACGGCACTCTCCCGAGGGCGATAAAGTGAGACTCTGTCTCTACAAAAAAAAAAACAAAAAAAACAAAGTGGGGCGGCACCTGTAGCTCAGTGGGTAAAGGTGCCAGCCACATACACTGAGGCTGCAGGTTTTAACCTGGCCCTGGCCAGCTAAAACAACGACAACTAAGACAACAAAAACAACAACATAGCTGGGCATTGTGGCAGGCACCTGTAGTCCCAGCTACTTGGGAGGCTGAGGCAAGAGAATCGCTTGAGTCCAAGAGTTTGAGGTTGCTGTGAGTTGTGATGCCACAGCGCTCTACCAAGGGCAACAGCTTGAGATTCTGTCTCAAAAAAAAAAAAAGTAGTGGTTTATGAAAATATGCCATTCATAATGATAACTGCCCTACATGGTTTATTTGGAGGTTCATCCTCATCAACTGAAGCTCAGTCACATCACTCTAAAATGGTTCAAACGAAACAAAGGAAATTCAGTGCCCTTACAAGACTGAGACAGAGACTGCAAGCTATGAGAGAAGACTTCTTTTTGACATGTAGTTGTCCAAAAGAATCTCAATTTCTAAATGCTGACACCTATTCATCACCAAGGAAAATGGAGTCTTTTAGATCTGATCTCTTCTAATATAAAGACCATGGCCTCCCTAGAGGTTTGAGTGAGAAGACCAAATAAGATGAAAGAGAAGGGAAGAATGATTTTAACATGCTTGAAACTTCCAACTGGTCCTAGTATAAAGTTTGAGTGTCTTAGGTTAAGATGGACAGTGACCTAGCTCTTAGAATTTAAAAAGGCCCCTCTCATTGCTTAGTCTAATGTTTTCCATGTGGTTGGTTAAATGATAACTGCTAGCACGTCAGATAATTTTCCCAATCACAGAAGTCAAGTTCTGCAGTGCAGAATTAATCTGCCTAGAATACAGCAAAACTGTTATGCCCAGAAATAGTCATAACATGACTTATAATAGCAGCAAAGAGAAATCAGGACCTAAGCAACACAACTTTTTGTATGGTAAGCGGTGGGCAGGTTTGTCATAACCCCACCACCACCAGATAATAGCAAGGACAACACTGTGGCACTGGACTCAGCCTACTCAATACTGGCTAACCTAGTGTTGGACTTCTTTTTGGGAAAAGCTATGCTCATGAGCTTCATGATAAAAGTCAGGAGAAAGCAAGGCAGCATAAAAAAGCAACCAACTCCACATCAACATGCCTTTCTGAACAAAGAGGCACTTTGTTAGTTAAACAATGGGGGTCCTATCAATTAAAGGCAGCAGAATTTCTCACCTAAAGAGGAGCTCTGTTCAGCCTTTATGGAGTTAAAGTTACCCAGACCTTGAGTATAGGTTACCTAAACCAAAAGAAAAGATCATTTACATGATAGCCAGCTTTTAAAGTAAAAAACCTGCCTTTCTTACCAGGACACTGGGAGGGGTCCTCTCATTGTCTGTAACAAAAGTATCCTGGTCTGTAAACTGTGAACCTCTATCTTGCTCTTGCTCTGTAAGCCCATAGGAATATTTCTCTTCCTCAATAAACTTTGTTTCACACTTAAAAATAAAGAAAGAAATAAACCACAGTGACCATGTAGTTCCAAAGCAAGTGCAGGATTTTCTGATCTATCCAGAGTAGACGCACAGCGCTGTGCTGAGAAGGACCAACAGAGCCACCAGGTGCAAACTCAATGTGAGAACAATGTCAAGATCAGTCAGCAATTTCTGTCATGGAGCGAGAATGAGGAAAGGCAGCACTCATGCTGTATAACTGCCTCTATCGATCTGGCCTACCTCCCTTGTTTTAAAGACGGGAACCTTAGGGAGAGAGGTTAAAGGACTTGTCACAGGTCACATAATGGTAAAACCAAAAGCAAAACATCTCTCACTACTTACTATATCATAAGCATAAATTATAGCATAAATAATTTGAATAAATTGAATAAATCATTTCACTTATGTTCATTGAAATAAAGAAACTGAAATTCTCAAGGCCAGGCAATGTGCCCGGGACTCCATTGCTAATAGATTATTATATCTCTCCTGTTAGTTAGCCAAACAATACGGTGAGCTAAACAAAACAAGCCTCCAGTCATTCCTTGTTCCTTGCTCTGTACCTTCTCAACTGCCTAAGATTGGGATGTCCTAGTCATTTCTGGAATGGCTCTGGAAGGGAAAGAAGCATAGTTTAGGGCAGCAGGAGTGAGTATTTTTCACAGAATTGATCATTATCATTAGAGTACTTTAGCACTAAAGTGGAGTTTAACTGCTTGAGTGATACAGCTCGGCTGCTTTACAAAATTTCATCTTTCGGCCGTGCATGGTGGTGCGGTGGTTCAAGTCTGTAATTTCAGCAATTTGGGAGGCTCAAGGAGGAGGATTGTTTGAGGTCATGATTCTGAGACCAGCTAGAGCAATACAGCAAGACCTTGTTTCTAAAAAAAAAAAGAGGCTTCAAGAATTAAAATGCTCAGTGTCTCACAATGAGTAAGCTAGAGGAGGAGGAGGGGGAAAAGGGGAGAAAGAGGAAGAAGAGGAGAAGGAGGGCAAATCTCAGAGAAAGAAACACGGGAGCACTGAATGAATGTTGCATTAGATGTCCAGTGAGAGAACTCCTCCAGAGAGTGTCAGTTCCCCCCTGGAGAAGGGATGAGCAGCTTCATTTATACGGAGAAGCAAGGGTATCTCTCTGCTCTTTTGTACTGGACACAGGTCAAGACATCTACGAGGGTGGTGCTGAGCAGGTTAGTCTAAAGCCTCTCTGGAGTGGGGAAAAGAACAGAAGGAGGGATGCCAGAAAGGCGAGACTGAGCTTAATGGGAAAAACTGGTCATAAATGGCCATGATGCTGATGCTGATAGATGTAACATTTAAACTTACTGTGAATTAACTTACTTATTCTTCACATCCACCATTTGAAGTAGTTATGTCATTATTATCCTCATTTTGTAAATGTAAAACTTGAAACCCAGAGAGATTGTTAGGAAGGGGCAGGGGCAGGCCTGGGATCTAGGCAAACTGGCTTCAGAACCTCGATTTCAACATTTACCCAATTCTGTCCTTCAGCATGAGATTATCCCTCAGCTCCCAAGGAGGAAGGAAGAGAATTGTTGATAGAAAATGGAAGTTGGGGGGTTGGCACCTGGAGCTCAGTGAGTAGGGCACCAGCCACATACACTGAGGCTGGCAGGTTTGAGCCTCAGTCAGGCTTTGACCAGCCCAGGCCAGCTAAAATGACAATGACAACTGCAACAAAAAAATACCCAAGCATTGTGGTGGGCGCCTGTAGTCCCAGCTACAGGGAGGCTGTAGGCAAGAGTATCTCTTAAGCCCAAGAGTTTGAGGTTGCTGTGAGCTCTGACACCATGGCACTCTACCAAAGGCAACATAGTGAGAGAAGGAAGGAAGGAAAGGAGGAAGAGAGGGAGGGAGGGAGGGAGGGAGGAAGGAAGAGAGAAGGAAGGAAGGAAGGAAGGAAGAAAATTGAAGTTGGGTTGTTTAAGAAAAAAATTTACTTATATTTATAGGAGAAAAACTTTACTCAAGTTTATCACCCTCTAATTGCTACTCAAGAACTCAGCCAGGACTAAGGCAGAGAATAACTATTAAGTGACTGCTACCTTTTCTGAGGGGAAAAAGAAACTGTTATAAACCTTTTTTTATAGAAATAGAAAAGATAGACTAAAATGCTGGTAGGACAGCCCAGACACAAAGAGGAAGAGCACTCAGGCCGTTGGTCAGGGGAACCCAGAACCCTTCCAGTTTGAGGTAGCAGTGAACCCTGACCCAGGGACACAGAAGGAAGACACATCATGATGACTCAGCCACACCCCTTGTTTACATGAATGAAAACCAATCTTGGCCAGCACTGAAAACAGTGTGAGAGAAACCCTTACTATGCTGAATGGTGCCCTGGAAAAGAATCATCAGCCTGGCCATGCTTGGAGCACGGAGCGGATATGGAACATGTTTCCAAGTCCATGGAGTCGATCACATCCAAGAAAAATAGAGGACCACTCTTCGGCACTCCCCAACCTCCTGACTTTCACAGACTGATGACAACTAATAAAAAAGCCCCCTAAGGTAATATTTCTCTAACCTTTAAAGAGAAGCAAGCAGGATGAAGACACACTTGAGGCAATCTTCAGCCCAGAGCTTGAAAGCTCACCAAGAGACTTTTAGAACTGGCAGAGAACTCAGCCTGAGACCTTCATTACTGAGCTGAGGATACTTGGGCTCAGAGCAGGGAAGAGCTTGCCTGACACCAGTTAAAGAAAGAGCCCGGCCCACAGACGTTCTGGCTAACCCAGGCCATGTATCCTTTCACCAGATCAATCCACTTCTCTGCATTTCCTAATAATTCCTAAGGCTAAGAGATCGTTCTTCCTTAAGGTTGGATCAGTTGGATTGCTTTACCTTTTAATATATGAAATTCCCTCATATAAAAATCTATAGTAACTATAAATACTTTATCAAAGTATCAAAATGATATCTCCTTTAGACTATCAGAGAAATCTTTAAATGTAGAAGCAAGATAAACATTTACTATACTTTACAAATGAAATTGCAACAAAGCCCCTCATTCCCCGCTTTTTAAGCAAATCAACATTTATCCAAATATGAAATGTTTAAATGTCCACATTCAATAAAAATAAATATGTAACTTGATGTTATAATTTTAAATAACATTTTATTTAAAAAATAAGCTTTGACACTAACAGAAGCCATTCAAAAGGAAACAACATATAAAAACACATAAACCAAAGTAACAGGACACATAATACAATGGAAAATAAACAAAACTCCCAGTTGACATTAAAGAATAAAAGTAATGCCTTCCTATACATTGCATGAAGCTATTCTACATGTGGTAGAAATACTAATGAACTTACCCACCACAGGCAAAATTCCAAGATTATGTAGTCATCAAGGAAAGAGATTCCATCCAAGTGGAAGGAAAGCAATTCAAAAATCAAATAACTATATTCATTTCATTATAAGTTATTATAAGTTACAGTAGAATTAAATCAAAGAATTATTGTATAATAGAAGAGCTTTTGTACTAAAACCAAAACAATTTAGAAGAAATAAAAAAAGATTTAATTTCAACAGACAAGTTAGAATGCTAATATTAATTCAGATAAATATAACTATGGTGTTGTACAACTAATTTTATGCTTAGATACTAAAATAAAGGACAAAATAATACTTTTTAAATTTTTCCATGAAAGATATTTTACTACAAAAATGACCCAGCTGGGTTATAACAAGCTAATTCATTTTGCATCTGAGGTTTGACATTAAAAAACTAAAGGTGTGACATTAAAACAAGAATATATTTCAATATATGGACAGTTTCTCACCTCGTCTTCCTTCAAACATATCATTGATTTCTCTTAGCAGTGTTGACATGTCATTAATTTGGGATTCCCAAGCTTCACAAAATACATCTAGGTTTTCTCTAGCAATTTTACTAGATGGATGCAATGTCAATGTTTCAGCAGCAGAAATTATCTAAAGAAACAAAATATACATACACTGATGTGAATTTTAAGATCTTAGCCCTCAGAATCACTTTGGAGACATAGCTTAAGCCTGCGCTGTTCAGTTCAACTCAATAAGCAACTATGAAGCAATCTCCACACACAGGCTCACAATATGGAGATACATAGTGGCTCAGTGGGTAGGGCACTGGCCCCATATACCGAGGGTGGCAGGTTCAAACCCAGCCCTGGCCAAACTGCATCAAAAAATAGCCGGACATTGTGGTGGGCACCTGTAGTCCCAGCTACTCGGGAGGTTGAAGCAAGAGAATCGCTTAAGCCCAGGAGTTGGAGGTTGCCGTGAGCTGTGTGACGCCACGGCACTCTACTGAGGGCGATAAAGTGATACTCTGTCTTTACAAACAAACAAACAACAACAACAAAAAAAACCCTCACTATTTCTGAATGCACATTATATACACAGTGCGTTCAGGGAGCAATTATGTTTATTCAAGGAAAACTGTTTCAACAAAGCTATTCCATAGGGGAAACCAGTTATACACAGACAACAAAGAGTGTACTATACACAGAGTAAAAGAGATAGTAGCAGTAATGGCCGTAGTAATAGTGATAGCAGTGATGGTAGCAGTGATGGTGCTGGCGGTGGTAGCAGGAACAGGGGCAGCAGCAGTGGTGATAGCAGCAGAGGTGGTAGTAACAGTGGTGGTGATAGCAGTAAGTAACAGCAGCAGTGGTGGTGTGGTATGTGCGGCAGTGGCGGTGTGGTGAGAGTGGACATGGGAATGGCAGCAGTGACAGTGACAGCGGCAGTGGCGGTGTGGTGAGAGTGGACGTGGGAATGGCAGCAGTGACAGCAGCAGTGGTGGTAATAATGGTGGTGGTAGCAGCAGTGGCAGTGGTGGTATTAACAGTGGTGGTGATGTTAGCAGCTACCAAACAGTGGCAGTGGTAGTGGTCGCAGCAGTGGTGATTGTGACAGTGGTGGGGATAGTAACCATCAGCAGTATTAGTGGCAGCATTAGCAATGGTAGTAGTAGTGGTAGCAACATATACTACACCTGTGAGTACATGATAGATACTTAAGATACTGTGTTAGGTGCTTGATGAATACTACCTTTCCTAAATAAGCAGCATTCCCATTTTATTGGTAAAGAAACAGTCTACATGGAGTTGATACTTGAACTCAGATCTACCTAGCTCCTAAGTCTAGGCTCTTTCCATATCGTGGCGTCTCTCATGAAACACACATTTACACATAAAATGAGCAGTAATCATTCTGATACTTTCATATCCCACCATATAGGCTAAATAAGTGTCCTGAATAAATAAATGAATTTCTGCAGAGACACCTATGTTTTCCACAAAATCTGTTTGGTCAACCCACTGGGCACACCCAAATGACGTCTCCCAGCCTCCTTGGTAGAGGGGTGTGGCTATGTGACTGTGTTTTGTCCAACTGGGCTACCAATTGCATGGCCAGACTGGTCCAACCTCCCTCATGCCCCTCAGTGCTCTGTCCCTTCCACATGTGATGGGTCAATGCACAGGACCCAGCAGGGACTCCAGGGTCCCAGAGATTGGCGAGCCACAAGATGGAAGGAGCTTGGCTCACCTGAGGAAGAAAGCCATGCCACCAACCAGGACTCGATGTAAGTGAGAAATAAATGGCCACTGTGTTAAGTCATTGAGATTTGGGGGTTTTAGATTTTATCTTACATTAGCTACCACGTGAATGAATGAATGAATGAATGAATGAATGAACTAATATTTTATCTTTCATGTAATAATCATTTTAACACAAAGGACTTAGTGGATGCAATTTGTAACACAGCCAGAAAATGGGTGCCTAAACTGAGTCTTCACACACCTCCTGCCCTGACATTCAGTAGAAATTACACTTCAACTTCCACCTCAAAATACAACCTACTGATCTACTGAAATTTCCTGGTAGCCCATTAAATAACACACAGGAAAGGTCAGGAGTTAGGAATTAGGAGTCTGGTTTGACACATGTATAGCAGCGCCTGTCCCTTCCACTTTCACCTCCTGTCACGATAATAAGACATTGATTCTATCTACCTTCCAAGTTCACAGATGGGGGTATCACACCAAATGCTCACTCAGTAAGTATAAACATTTTATAGAATTCATTGTGTGAAAAAAAATCATGCTAAGTGAGAGGGAAAAAGCACTGAAAAAGAAAGTAAATCCCCTCTATTATGAACCTTACATTCTAGTGGGAGTGTAGAACAATAAACAAGCACACAATTAAAATAATTATAAATTATGATAAGTGCTATGAAGGAAATTAATACGACCATGTGACAGAGATGCATTAATGTTACTGTCAAGTGATGCTGCCGTTTCATGAATTCATTATACAGGATCATTCACATGCACACAGATGTACATGGCTAACACATGGCAAGTCATCTACCCACTATGTGCTAGGTACTGAGTCACCATCCCAGATGCAGGGGAAACAGCTTTGAATGAAACAAGTAAGTGTCCCTGTCTTCATGGGACTCATGTTATATTGGGAAGACAGACATTTAAAACAATTATATCATTAAGACATTTTATAAGAGATAAATGATATTTATAAAAATCAAGGATAGTAGAATGGAGGGTATTGGGTGGTCACAGTATTTTGAGTTAGGTGGTTGATGAAAAGGTGAAGGAGACACAAGGAAAGTCGTTTGGGATAAGGTGGGAGCATTTCTGGTATGTTCAAGGAAGGTTAAAAGCAAGGGGAACAGATAGATGGTCATAAACAAGAGGAAGTGGACATGTAATGGGGAAGCATATATGATAAGGGCTGGACTTTCTTCTCAGTGAGAAAGGAGAGCTTGCAGGAGATGGATATGATCAGAGCCAGGCCAGCTGACACAGTTAGTACCTTTTAAAGAATTACAACTAGGTGCCCCTCCAGGCACAGTCCCACAGACCAGGCACAGGGCCTGCCAAGCAGATGGCAGCTCTATGAGAAGAATAAGCCTCACCTTCAGGGGAAATGAGCATATAACCTGCCAGTGGACCACAGGGTAGATCTCAGCACTGCTGCCTTCTCAATGAGGGGCCTCTGTACAGCGTGCAAACTGTTTGACTAGACCTTGAATATGATCTAATGTTTTGTTTTCTTTTTGATCTAACATTTCAAAGGAAATATAAAAATAGCATTGCTAAAGCAGAGCTATCCAGAATAAATACAAATTATCCCACAGGGATGCTCTATTTCCTTAAATTATCCTTTTGTGAGACAGTTGGCAAAGGCTAGAAGAGGAAGCTGAGACCATGGCAACAGAAAAAGCTTCTCAAGTTATAGAAGTTATTAACAACAGACTCTGCCACCATTCTGGGGAAGAAAACATGGCTATTCCTAATATCTCTGCTGCAGTGGAAACAGTAAGCCAAAAAGTGCAACCAGATGGCAACCAGGGCCTGAGGATAGGAGGGAGAGCTGATTGCATGTGGCAGGAGAGTCAGATGCTCCCGTTCTACTGAAATACATTTGCAGCCAAGGCAAGTAGCGGAACCCCCATGTAGATAAGCAAATATTGAAGCCGCGGTTTCTCCCAATAAACAGTGATCCCCTGATTATAATACAATGTTCGGCAGATGATCGCTGTGGAGGTTCCCTCACAGTTCCTGCTTCTACGATAAGCCTTTGACACTGTTCTCTACAGAGTAGCATGAGATCATCTCTCCAACACTCAACACGATTCTCCTAGCGGGCACAAACCACCACTTTGTCTAGGTCACTTTTTCTATTTTCAGCTATAAATCAAAACTCAGGGATTCAACTTCTACCAACCAATACTGCAGTTCAGGAGCAAGTCCTTTTGGCTGACAAAACTAAAGGAACAACTGGAAAACTGTATTTTAGAGCTTAGACTTTAAGAAAGGAAAGTCTATCCTTCACTTTTTCCCATTAATTTGAGAGGGACGATGTTAAGTGGAATATTAGTTTTTAAAAGGCTTTTACAAATTATAAAAACTAAGTAACACCTATTCTATAAAAAATCTAGGGGAAAAAACTCACAATGCTCCCAAAAGAACAAGCAGAACTTTCATTTCTATACATTCTCACATTGTTGTTTTCACGTGTATTTACATTTTATATAGTAGCAATTATAGCATACACACAAGTCTATAACCTACTTTTTAAACTTAACATTTTACAAAACATTTTTTTGATGTTGCTAAATTGTGGGTTATCATTATTATTTTAATATCATATGAAGTATTATTTGCCTAATTTAAGATGGTATTTTGCTTCCAATTGAATCTTATTGTAAGTAATGTTGGAACAAACATCATTTTATTTTGCTTTTTAATCTCCTAATATCAGGTTGAAATATGAACATTTTTATGGCTTGTTACATAATGATAACAATCTCCAAACATGTTATAACAGCCTGCATTGTCAACAGCATCATTCAAAATAGATATAAACTAGGACATCAGTTAAATGAGCCAATCTCCAGTTTGGCAGATGACCAGAGAATCCAATGAAGGGTCACCCATGACCCATTACACACCAATGAAAATTCCATTACCTTTCTTTCTCTCAATAGATTTGGCCTATAGTTATACAAAACCATCTAAACTTTCCTTCTGTGCAATTTGTTATGACATAATATATTAGAGAAGGGAACAGTCTGCTGTTTTCATACCTGTTGGCCAGTCAGCTGAAATGTCTCTTCTGCATGTATACAGGTTATTTCAAGAGGTTCTGTCCCAGACACGTGTTGCAACAATCGACAGGTCTATGAGAAAAGATGTCTATAGTTCAACTTTCACAGTACATATCATTTTATAATTCAAAATAAAATAAAAATAAAATGTATTAAAATACATTTGTGCACTAAGATTATTCTATTACATATAGTATTATATTTTTAGAATGCTATTAATATACTGTCACTAACATTCTCTAGGAATAAAACAGGTGCAAATAAAGGTATAGGATATTGTTTCTACTTCCTATCTAACCAGGACAAAGTGATCATAGAATACTCGTACAAGAAAAATCTCTGCAAGGATCTATGGATACCCACATATTTTATGTGTGAAGAAATCTGGCTCAGAGGAGTGACCTTGCTCAAGGCCTCACAGCTAAACTATGTAAGAATGATTACAAGCTACACATTCTATCAACAAACATTACTTCCTCTCCTCATGATTATTTAATTAAGCACACCTTTCTCTGTAGCCAGCAGACCAGGGTAATGAGCTGAGAGCCTCTATCAGAGGAAATTATTGAAAATCTTAAAGCTTAAAACAGAAAATTAGATGATTTATAGATGTAAGAGCATCAAATTTGTCAAATGGAGGCGCTGTACCCACGGTCATTTTAAGAATGTTTGCAGAAGTTTCTAGGCTTCTAGGTAATCAAGTAAAGGAGAGGAAGCTAGACCAGTTACTCTAAAGGTTCCAGGGTCCATTAGATAACATGAAGACCATTAGATAGCTCCTATCTGTGCCCCTATACACTATGTTGGCTAGCACATACCTCATATATACAAGGTATATGTGGGTTAAGTTTATTGTTTTGTTTTGTTTTGTTTTTTGAGACAGAGTCTCACTTTGTCGCCCTCGATAGAGTGCCATGGCATCATAGCTCACAGCAATCTCAAACTCTTGGGCTCAAGCAATTCTCTTGCCTCAGCCTCCTGAGTAGCTGCGACTACAGGCACCTGCCATACGCCCAACTATTTTTAGAGATGGGGGTCTTCCTCTTTCTCAGGCTGGTCTTGAACTCCTAAGCTCAAGCAATCCACCTGCCTTGGCTAGGTAATCCCAGAGTGCTAGGATTACAGGCACAAGCCACCGTACCCAACCAGATGTGTAGCATTTTCAAAAGGCAGAAGACTTAGAATGTAAAATTAGAATTACAACAAAACTGGCAGGTAAAGCATCAGTAACACATAACATATTAGGGCAGAAAAGGAAAGGCTTGGGGAAGGAACAGTGGGCTGGCTGCCTTCTCTTTGTCCTTCCTTCTCTGTTCTCCTCCCTTCTCAAATGAGCTCTTTGCCCTGGGAGAGTGAACTGCATGGTCTACAGCTGTATTTGGCTGATGGGCAGCCCCAGCAA
The DNA here is from genome assembly GCA_963574655.1 of Perodicticus potto. Taxonomy (NCBI): domain Eukaryota; kingdom Metazoa; phylum Chordata; class Mammalia; order Primates; family Lorisidae; genus Perodicticus; species Perodicticus potto. The sequence goes on from CAUYRH010144577.1 coordinate 19,654, forward strand.
CAAACAAGCAGGAATGAGGAGACAGAGGACCTTGACATCCACGCACCTCCCCTGCAGGAACCACCCTGCTGTGTCTGGGGCTAGTCCTAAAATCACAACCTCTCAAGGCAGTTTTCTGAAAGGCTTCCAGGTTCCACATTCTCCTATTCATCTGGACCTGGGGATGGTACCCCGACTCTGCTACCACTAGCCCCAATTACTCTCTTATGGTTTCCTCCACACCCTTGTCTGTGCAGTTGTGAAAAGCTCCTTTATTAAACCTTCTTCAAATTATCTTGAGCATGCCATCTCTTCCCTGCTGAGACCCTGACAGATTCAAACAGAAATGAGGTCATACAACATACCTTCACTGCTCTGCTTCAAATCTAACCTTTCTGAGAGGATAAAGGAAAAGAAGATTAAGAAGTTCATTTGTGGGTTTGAGCATTTTTTGTTGTAGAGCCCAGACAACTGTTAGGACTAGAACATACATATGCTATCCCTTTAAGATTCCAAAGGAGAGAGAGAAAAAGCTCCAACAAGTTAACCAAACACTGTATTCATGTCATATAAAATTTCCTCATTGTAGTAGAACTGTCAATAATTTCTTTAGCAATCAAATCTATCACTCACCTCAACAAGCTGCTCTTTCTGTTCAGAGAGTTTACAGGCATAATCAGCCAAAGCTTCTAAATTTCCTTCTACTCCAGTAAGTTTTAATGCTTTTAGAACCACATGATCAGCATGGTATTTTAATAGATCTGCTGCCAGCTGTGTTGCTGTACTATGAAGCTGCAAAGGGAGGGCGTGAAGGGTTACGCAGGAAAGAAAACAAATAAGGTTTTGTGACCAACCACCTCATAAGCACTTTAAAAACTAAAGAGGAGAAACTTCAAGCAACCCCCACTTGTTCCATTGAGGGGAAAACGTGCAGTTCCCTGAGGTAATGGCAAGAATTATGTCACACGGGGGAGTCTACAGGTCCTCCCAAGGGCAGGAGTGATGTCTAATTCATCCTTGATCCCTTGGTGCCAGCAGTAATGCTGCTGGAGCAGCCTGGTCCCTTTTTCATCCTATTATCAGCCAGCTGTTTCCTACATAGCCTCCCCCTTAGTTAAAATGCTTCTGGTGAGGTATGGAACAGGACTAAGAGCATGGTATTCAGAGTACTAAGAGGAAAATCAATGGCAGTTCATGATCCTTAATAAGATACTCTGGAAAAGTTTTGATGTGAGATTCAGGCAACTAGGTATTCAGTAAAATTTGTTAACATCTCCACTATGGCCAGCACTGTACTCTTATAAGACAGCTGGATGGGCATGATGAGGAGGACCCCATCCCTGCCCTCAGGGAGCCTCAGTCTGTCTGTATCTGCTTGGCAGAACTTTACTCTCTAACTCTATGAACAAACTGGGTCCCAGGATAATAGAAATAATACATAAAAGATAACAAAAGCCCTAAAGTTTTATTTAACTTTGGTAGAATGGGTTTTAAGCATTACTCACATTTGGACACTATGAACTCTGAAATCTTTTCTCCTTATCCTGTCTTTTTTGTTTTTCTTTTGACCTTGCCTCTTTTTTTTTTTTTCCTTAATGATGTGATAGGTTATTTGGGGGGGTTGTCCAGAAATAGATAATTTTTAATAACATTGTTCCAAGAAAAATCCGACTTTGATTTAAGCACATTTGAATGAAGTGATTCCTTTTTCTCTGGAAGAAGTCCAATGTCAATTCAAATTACAGGACTTTCTACAAAATTAACAATAGGACAGTCTGCATTCATGCAACCAAGTGAGAATAATTATAGTCAGAAACAAAGACATTAAAACCACTTTCTATTGGAAACTAAATGCCGCGTAAGAATTTTAAAAGGATTTAACTTAACCTGCAGGGCCATTATTTTACAGACTATGAGATAGGTCCAGAGAGACTGAGTGACTTGCCAAGGTCATGTAACTCTAACAAACGGTTCCGGAGACAATTCATTAACAACCAAAAGGAGGAGGGGAGAGTAGATATGAAGTTCTTCTCTGTGCAATGTCCAGACAGCAGTTTTATATATATGTTATCTCCCTTAATCCTCATAGAAATTCTTCAAGGGTGATGTATGTATACCCATTTAAGAGACAAGGAAAAAGAAGCCCGTGGAAAGTCATTCGGTCTCTCACCAAAGAATTTTATCCTGTACTCACAGCCATGATGTTAACAGTTAACACTGAATAGGCTGGAATAAAATGCTTTAAAAAAGGCATGTCCTTCTACATTTAACAGGTTGTTCAAATAGAGGTTTCAATAGAGGTATCAGGACCAAAGAAGAAGTAAAACAGAACATCCTGTATATAACTTATCAAGAAAATTCAAAAAAGTTTCATTTCCTTTTTTTCATTTTTTATTTCAGATTAATAAGAGGATACAACCTATTAGGTTATATAATTTACACACGACAGATAAAAATCAGAGTTGTAATTGCATCCTGGCACCAGGGAGTGTGCCGTATACCCATGCTTTATACCCACTGGGCAGGAAGCTACTGAACCCTCTCCTCTCCCCCAACTCCCACCACTTGCAATTTCATTTTCTTAAGTCCTTGACCCCCTCTTCAAAAAAAAAAAAAGAATTAAGAAATTATAAAACTAAGGGAGAGAAGAGTTTTTGTGAGGCCGCTTTTTGGGGAGAACTGATGGGCATACAGACACATTTCAAAGTGGGGGGAACAATATGACGTGGGAATTGGCGTAGGGGACAGGAAAGCCTCCACAGAGCACACTACAATACTCATCAAAGTCAGCTTTAAACACCTGCCCAGCCCAAAGCCATGTTTAAGGGCACTGATCACTACGACCACTACTGGTCTCCCAGCCTCTTCTCTTCTCTCTCCCCTGTTCCACAACCTGGTAAAATTCATGAACAGCAGCCACAGAATAGAAGGTGAGGGGAGTGAAAAGGGAGAAGAGACCACATATTCCCCACAAGCTCTAGGTCGGGTGGGGAGTAGCAAACAGGGGAGAAGTCTGCAATTGAATGAATACTGACATGCTAATTAATATTAGGTACTAGAGTGAACTTTCTAATTTTTGAGCTGAGATTGTGTTTTATTACATAAAGCAGAATTAGTAAACTTTCTCTGTGAAAGGCTGGACAGTAAATATTCCAGGCTTATCAGGCCACACAGGCTCTATTTTGAACTACCCAACTCTGCTGCTGTAGTGTGAAAACAGCAGACGTGTGCACAAAAGGGCAGGGCTGTATCCCAAAAGACTCTACTTACAAAAACAGACAGCCCAATCATAGCTTGTGAATCCCTGAGTTAAAGTGACCAGAGGACTTCCAATTACCTAAGAGTAGCCAAATAAGTCACAAGATAACCAAGTTTTCATTTAGGGAACGAGGATTTCTCTTCAACCAAAAAAGTATCTTTATTTTATTTTATTTTTTTGAGATAGAGTCTCAAGTTGTCAACCTGGGTAGAGTGTCACAGCTCACAGCAACCTCAAACTCTTGGGCTTAAGCGATTCTCTTGCCTCAGGCTCCCAAGTAGCTAGGACTACAGGCACCCGCCACACTGCCCAGCTATTTTTGGTTGCAGTTGTCATAGTTGTTTAGCTGGCCCAGGCTGGGTTCAAACCCTCCAGCTATATGTAGCTGGCACTGTAACCACTGTGCTACGGGCGCCTAGCCCCCCCCCCCAAAATCTTTAAAAATCAACTTTAATGAGGTACAATTTACCTCATTGTTGTTGTTGAGATAGTCTCACTATGTCACCCTTGGTAGAATGCTGTGGCGTCACACCTCACAGCAACCTCAAACTCTTAGGCTTAAGCGATTCTCTTGCCTCAGCCTCCCTAGTAACTGGGACTACAGGCGCCCGCCACAACGCCTGGCTAAAATATATACTCATTTTAAAGGTATAGTTTGATGAGTTTTGACAAACATATATAGCCATGTAACACACTATTTCAAAAATTTCCATGCCCCTCTGTAGTAAATATACCCCAAGTTTTCAACCTAGGCAATCACTAATCTGGTCATTATAAATTAATTTTATCTTTTCTAGAATTTTTTTCTAAATAGAATTGTACACACACAGTGTCCATGTGAAACTTTTAAATTGCAAATGAACTTTACGGATCCCCTATATACGCGTGCATATACATTGGGTGTGTATGTGCGTGTGTGTGGCTGGCTTCTTCCACACAGTATAATGTCTTAGTGATTCATCCGTATTATTACAAGCAGTGGCAGTATTCACTTTTATTGTTAAAGTGGTGTTTGGTAGAGTTATTTCAAAATTCATTTCTCAGTTCCCATGTTGACATAAATCTAGGTTTGCATCCAATTTTTGGCTTTTATAAACAAAGCTGCTATAAGCATTCACGTACAAGCTTTGAAAACGATGGCACTAATACAATAATGACTTCAAAATAACTATGTCAAAGAAAACTTTTAAAAGCCTGTGGCTCAGTGAGCAGAGCACCAGCTCCATATACTGAGGGTGGCAAGTTCAAACCCGGCCCCTGCCAAACTGCAACAAAAAAATAGCCGGGCGTTGTGGCGGGCGCCTGTAGTCCCAGCTACTCGGGAGGCTGAGGCAAGAGAATCGCCTAAGCCCAGGAGTTGGAGGTTGCTGTGAGCTGTGTGACGCCACGACACACCACAGAGGGCAATAAAGTGAGACTCTGTCTCTACAAAAAAAAAAAAAAAAAGAGGAAAAGCATTTTCTAGGCACATGGGCATACTAACTTTAATTCATTTCATATATACCACACAACGTGAAAATTAGCAAAGAATTTTCAGAGGCTAAATTTCGAACTATACTTACTTCTTTCTTAAGTTCATTAAGACTGTGACCAATTTTCAAAATACTGAGTTCCAGTTCTTCAGTGATGCTTTTTGTTTTCTTGCTTTGCTACAAAGTTTAAAAAGTATATATGTAGTATTGACTTGTTTTTTTATCTGTTGATTCCAATTTTATGCGTACTATAAATGACAATAAATTTTAACATCATCTTGTTAACTTTAAGTAAAAATTTTTTAATTTTCTTATTTAAGGATAGAGTAGAAAATAACATTTTAGTTGTTTAGTTATATTTTTCCCATGCTACCTATAAACAGGCAAATTTTTAAAACCTAATTTTTTTTAATAAATTCATCATGTCTAAAATTGATCCCTTTTATTACTGCCTAGAAGTTCACCCTTCCTTCTTAACCTAGACGAAAATTAAAATCCTATTCATCTTTAAGACTTTATACCATGTCTCCTTAGAAAGGCCTTCTCAGATCCTCCAATTTAAATTTGATCTCTTCTTAACTGTAATCTTCCTCTAAGTAACCATCCTAGTTTGCAACCACATATTTATTTGGGGGGCTATTTTTGTTTGTTTTAAGTTGTCTTCCCTTAGTAGGCCTATATGAGCCCAGCTCGTCTACTCTGCTCACCACTGAATGAATCCAAGTACTTGGCACAGCAAATGGCAGGTAGCTGGTGTTCAATTCCTTACATGAGTAAATCAAAGCTAAATGTCCATACCTCCATGATACCTTCTCCATTCCTTTCCTTAAATATAAATGCATCCTTCTTCAAACTCTCTTAACACCGTCTCTTAGAACACTTAACAAAGCTTTCTATACTTGTCTCACAGCTTCCGACAGATTTCTACATAGTAAAATTCTTTCAGGCAGAGACTTTACCTTATTCATCTTTAGATTTCTGGTGTTGAGCATATAAAAAGTACTCAGTAACAAATGCTGGAAAAAAACGATTGTATGAAAAACAAAGGGTGGCTCAGAGGTTGCCACATACACATACGTAGGCAAAATGGGAAATTTTAGCTAAATGTACCTTTATTTACAAAATATTCATAACAAATTTTTTTTATAAACTATTTCTCTATGTATTGTATATAAATATTAAAAATGCAAAATACAAGTTTGTTAATTTTTCCTATGTATGGCAACCTTTGAGACACCTGTGTACATTTGGCGTGTAAAATCAAAGATCTGAGCACTTGTGAAATATGTGAATGGTGCTAACTGCGAATTTAAGCATTGATAGAATGGAATTCCCAACACAAAGCATTTCATCACAAAAACTTTCCTTTGTCTGAAACAGGGTCTTGCTCTACCACCTGAGACTAGAGCACTAGGGCATCATCAAAGCTTACAAAACCTCAAACTACTGGACTCAAATGATCTTCCTGCCTCAGATCTTCCTAGGGAGATAGGAAGCATCATTCTGCCTGGATATTTTTTATAGAGACAGGGTCTCACTCTTGCTCAGGTTGGTCTTGAACTCTTGAGCTCAAGCAATCCTCCCAGCTCAGCCTCCCAAAGTGCTAGGATTATAGGCGTGAGGCACCTGAAACAAGAAACTCTTCACTATGAGCGCTGGGAATAATATTTAACATTTGACACAATCTACACTTCAGATTACATATCACACAGATAATTCCAACTAAATACAAAATATTGCTAAAATTTCTTACACCACTCTACTCTAGGGCAACATTCCCCATTACTATAAGCATTTGTATTGTTGTGATGGTAAGAAAATATCTGAGGAATATCTGTGATCCATATCGACTTTCATTCATAAATCAGTTTATTTACAAGGATCATGACCTCCAGATTTGTTCTATCCTTGTATGTTGTAAACCATGTTCAATACTTTTTGACAAAGCCTAGGTCTAAGAAATAAATAAATGGTGCCAGGGACATATCCCAGCGCTGTCTGTCCATTTTGCAATCTGCTAGCATCTGCTATAAGAAATTGTGCATACACTTCCAGTGCTGGCCACTGTCAGTCCTGACCACTCTTGCCCAGATAGCCTCCTATGTTTTAAGCACGCCCGGTGCCTATTTAGTACTCATGGAGCAGCTGCCTGCCAATCTGAGACCATGAATCTGTGCAAGGGTGAACAATCTTTCACCTGCCAGCTGGATCTACCCTTGTCTTCATTGCTAGATCTCAGTAAGTTTTCTCAAGTGTTGTGCCTGTAATCAGCTGTCCTCAGAGTTAACAACTATGCACATCTGAATGCTCCAGCAGAAAGACTCAAGTCCCAAGAACCTCTAGGTGGGGGTCTACTCCTCTGCTCTTCAAGGTGAAGAAGCATTTTGAAGAGTTATTTTCCAGAGAGGAGTTTGGTAGAAGAGTAGGACAACAGAGTCAGTCAACTAGTGATGGTGACAAAGACACAGAATCCAGACTGGCCTGGATGAGAAACAGTGGGCCTGAAAATGTGAAGTAGTATGAGAGCTTCATCAGAAGCCTGGTTTGGCCAGCTAGGAGGGAAAAGGGATGAGTTAATTGTCTTGTCCCAGTCTAGACCAAATTCATACTGCTAGTGATTACTTTAGTTTCATCTCTCTCAAAACTTTAGGAAAAAATTATACATAAGATTTATTTTGATGATAAAAGTTCTTACAGCTTGAATCCACACCGAAATGAACTGCTGCACTTCCGTTCTTGCTTGAGTTGACAGTTCCAAGATCCGTTCCCTGTGCTCATGGCTGGTGTAAGCAGAATCAGTAAAGTCCTCTGTACGCTCCAAGATGACTTCCAGTGTTGCAGAAAGGTTCTCTTTGGACTGAAAATAAAGATTCTCCTGAAGAGCTTCAATATTCATCTGAGAACAAAAAGGATATGCATCCATGTGGGTTAATATTATAACCTGACCAAAATGCACAGTGATTTCTAACAGTACCCAGGATAATGCTAGCAATTTCATTCCCAGGCAGAACAGAGATAGAGCCTCCAATAACAACTGTATTTTCCAGTAACCAAAAAGGACACATTGCTCAAGAGCCATCGAAGACCATGCAAAGCTTCATCCCCAGAGTCATCAACATGCTGCCATGCGTGCTGCCAGAAAGCATATCATCATGTAGCAACTGGTAGGAAAAATGAGCTGCTTCCAGGTAAAGAATCTGCATCTGAAAAATTGCCTAGGCAAAGTCCTAGAAGATACCATCTAAATACAAATATGTGCTGAGCCCAGGGGGATGGGTGTAGATGGTGTGGGGTGTGACTAGGACTGCAGAAGGCATCAAATTTTCCTTCATTAGCTCAGCAAAGATTCTCCTAGTCACCTATCTGATCTTCCTAAGAAGATCCCCCAATAGCCCCCCCAATAGCACCTCACTGGCCCAAACATCTTCTACCAGAAGGCCTGCATAATCTCTCCAAAATACAAACCTTCTGATATTGCCACCTCCCTCTAATTAGTTCCTCACCATTTATGACTCCAGCCCAAATAGCAAAAAATCCGCTATGGCAGCAATCCCCAATCTTTTTGTCACCGGGGACTGGTTTCAGGGAAGACAATTTGTCCACAGATGGGGGTGAGGCGTGACAGATAGAGAATCTCATGCCCCCGCTGATGCGACAGGATGCAGAACTCAGGCCCCAGACAATCCTTCACTTCAGCCACCCTCGTTGGTGTTCCTTGAATGTGTGATGAATGCACCCTCACTTGTGCAATCTTTCTCTCACTTAGCTTTCTAAGATACATTTTGCCACTTCTGTCTTACCTAACCTGTAGTTCATGAAATATGTCACAGAGACAACTTGGGCCAACAGGTAATAAACAGTGATGGTCAATGTCATGGTTACAATGAATGTGATAAGGATAGCTTATATTTGTGTAGCACTTTAAAGTCCTTTCACAAATATTATTTTAAGTTAATCCTTACATATGACCCATTATAATGTGATCTATGAAAATACCAAAGTTCAAGAAGGTCAAGAGGCTAAAGGAGAGTGCTTGTTTCCCCTCCCCCTCTTGTGTCCAATAATCAGTCCATCCTAGGTAAACAGAGATTTCTTTTTAAGCTAAGTACGTGGATGACATAGTAAGGTATGGAATTGACCATGAAAATCTGATAATTTGAGAATTTAAACAGAATTAAAACATAAAAATCAGGTTGCTCTAACACCATTTATGATAAGATTTCTCTTTAAAAAAAACCTAGACATGTTTTTAGCTGGGCAAAGAGGCTCGCACCTGTAATCTTAGCACTCTGGGAGGCTGAGGCAGGGGGATCCCTTGAGCTCAGGGGTTCAAGACCAGCCTGAGCAAGAGCAAGACCCACCTCTACTAAAAATAGCAAAAATTAGCCAGGCATCTTGGCAGGCACCTGTAGTCCCACCTACTCAGGAGGCTGAGGCAGGAGGGTTGCTTGAGGCCAAGAATTTGAAGTTGCTGTGAGCTAGGCTGATACCATGGCACTCTAGCATGGGTAAAAAGATAGAGATTTTGTCTCAAAAAGAAAAAAAAACAAGAACAGAGACAGTATGTTTTTAGATAGCAACTTAGTAGAGTTTTGTGGGGGTTTTGAAGGCTACTCATTGACACAGTTTCATAAGATCTGTTCATAAATTTACAGCACCAAATACAGTCAAGAATCCAGTTTCCCTCTAGAGATTATGCACTTCATCAAAACAAAAGTGAAATGCCAAAGAGATAACCAAGACTGAGCCTGTTCATAATGGTGCTGCCTCTGGGAAGCCTGATCATGAAAGGGCAGCCGCCACAGGCAGGGGCTGCTCCTCCCCCACCCAGCCCAGAAGTGCACAGGCAGAGTGAAAGCCCTGCTTCCAACCTGACTCATTTTCCTCAATATCCTTTGACCTTTAATGACACATCTCCTCCTTCAACATTTATAAAAAGAGTAGAAAAATAATCCCTAAGATCCCTTTCAGCAATAAATAGGGTCCTTGCAGCCTCTTTTCCCTCAGGAAGAGACTTAGGGGGTGGCCTGGCATCAGGATAAACAAAACCAGAGGTGTAACTCAAAGGTCATGGACTTTGGGATTAGAGAGTTCCGTATCTAAAGATGGGTTCCCATCTGTTAGCTTTCTTTCTCAAAAAAAACTGGAGGTGATAACATCTACCTAAAAGGCTAATTAGGAATTAAACAAAATACTTACTAAGAGTACCAACCTTAAAAAGACATACTCTTCCATTACTTTCTTTCTTTCTTTTTTTTTTTTTTTTTGCAGTTTTTGGCCGGGGCTGGGTTGGAACCCGCCACCTCCGGCATATGGGACTGGCACCTTACTCCTTTGAGCCACAGGCGCCACCCCTCTTCCATTACTTTCTTTCACCCCATGTTCCTACTTGACCTTCACGCAATTAGTAGTCAAAGTGAACTAAGATGAAAACATACCACCCTTGTCACAGCCCTGTCTATTAGATAGGTGGGTAGCCCTTAGTATATTAGATAATTTATCAGGGTCTTAGTTTTTCCATCTGTTAAATTCAGAGATTGTACTAGATGATTTCCTAGGGTCCTCCTGACTCAGACATTGCTTTTATCCAAAAAATTATCTTCACCATCTTTCTGATTTCTGATGAGAAACTGGTCACACTGACTAGTTTCCAAGTCTAGTTCTTGAAAGGATGATCTGAGTTCATACATTTAAAGCACTCATAACACAGATGGCACAGAGTAAAGACTCTCAAAGTATCAACCTTATAGCACAAGGAGGAGCGGAAATTCTACTAGAAATGATATGCTACTTGTCGTCATCCATGGACTGTCTGATACTACTCAAAAAATGAGAAAGGAACATCCTTTTAAATGTTGGGATAGGTGCAGCCAGACCACACAGCTAAATACAGATAGAGTAACTACCTATAATCAAAGACCAGCATTCTTTGTAAATACAACACTAAGCCAAATATTACCAAACATTAGGTTTGAACATAGTGGCACTGCTTTAAAAAGATAGTATCTGCTTTTGAAGCATTATTCTAAAGCCTTATACAACAATATGAACACTATGTATAACAATGTTCCTTTAAAAGAAAAAAAATCAAAATACATTATCTTTATTTTTACCTTGAACTCTTTAATTCCGGTAAAAATACTGATAGATGAAATGTCAGTCTCTCCATTCAGCTTACAGTCAGTCACAATTTCAATGACCTTATCCAATGCTACTTTCATACGGTCAAATACTCCTTCTTTATTTTTATGGGCAGATTCACAGTTGGGATGTCTGAGACACGTCTTCGAAACAATTGAAATTTTTTACTTTAATATTTGATCCATATCGTCAACACAAAAAATCTGACAGAGAACATGTCATGCTAATAAAAATGGTTCTTTACCAAAATCTCCTGCGTCCCTGGCTCACCCAGCTGCTTCTCCTCACTAAAGTGGAAGCAGGATCAGTAAAAAGCGATAGCAAGGTTAAGTGAAAAATGCAGAGTGCAAAACTAAACCTTTACACTTGAATAATAAAGTCAATTAAAATTTTTGCAAGGGCAAAAAAAAAACAAAAACCCTAACTCTTCATCATATGCAAGAACTAAAAAAGGAGAAAAACTAAACAGAGATAAAATGACCATGAATGCACCTTTGACTTTTAAAAAATGATGTAAACGAAAAGCTACCCAAAGGCCTCCATAGAACACAGACTTTCAAGTGGGCTCCATGAAGTCTGTTTTTGTGGTTTCACTGATCCTAGCATAAATATTCTCAAAAGAAAAGGCAATTCTAAACAAACTGCTAATGAGACATTTACTAGCTCATTGTTGAACTGCATCACCAACTTGCTGGCCAACTGCTGTTTGGATTGACTATTTTGTTGCAAGTAGAAAAGGAATCAGAAAAATGAATTTACAGAATAAACAAAGGACTGACTTCACATTCCACTGTTACTTAACAGATCCTAACTTGCTCTGCTTTTTCTAGAGCATGTGGCTCTAGAAAGTGGAAGAAGAATCCTAAAGGTAGTAACTGAGTCTGACAGGTTGTGATTCACAGTACCTAATATATCACTTTCTGCTTAGGTGCTTAATCTGCTGACTTGTAGATTAATTACCATTTAATTAGGGAAGAAAGTTTAGCATCCTTATAAATAATAACTGAGAGTTGACTATTCAGGTCTATGTTCTAAGTTATCGCTTTGATCTTTTTAAAAATGTAAAATATGTTAATTAAATGCATTTAATCAAGTTTTCTATTTATCAATGTATAACACAGTAAGAACAAAAATCTTCTTACCTTTGAAGCTGTGAGAAGCATCATGGTACACTTTTCAAGAACTGCCCTAGCTGCTGCCATTTTTGCTTTTTTCTTTTCATCTTTCAAATCCTAAATATGAAATAAAATCACTAAGCAGTCTAAGGTCATGTAAACAATCCAGTTTCTTTAAAAATCATTTACTCAACAATAATACTCAAACATTCGGTAACACTGGTAAGCAAAAACAACCTGTGGGTCTAGGTGACAATGCATCAAATGTATATGCCACACATAACACTTGTAAGCTACAAATGACACTATGCAGTGGGGAGTGACAGCAAGTGACCGAAAAAATGACATCTCAGCTGGAAAGGGCAGGGCCACAGGACAAAATAGAGACCTCCATAAAACCAGATGGTCCAAGAATCACTAAGCAAAGCATCCCAGTATCTCCAAAAGCATTTGCCCAGGCTTGGGACCCTCTACTCCCTTGGCCCATGGCACCACCATCTCTTACTGGGTTATAATAACAGGCTCTCAAATGGTCTCCCTGCCTCCACCCTGTCTCCCTACAAACTATTCTCAATGTAGCAGCTAGAGAGATACTGTTAAAATATGTCAGGAAATATCACTCACCTACTTAAAATGTTCAGTGGTTTCTCATTTTAATTAAAGCCAAAGCCCTTCCAGTATGGCCTCCTCAGTACTTCTCCGATGTCATCTTCACCCTCACTCACTCTGATCCACCCACTGGCCTCCTGGGTGTTCTCTGAACACATCACGCATATTTCTGTTTTATTGTCTGTCTCCTCCCACCCCCACTAAAATGTAAATTTCATGAGTACAGAAATTTTTGTCTCTTTATTTACTGTTATATCCCCAACACCTAGCTGGTGAATATGTGCTGAGTAAACTGAATGAACAAATCTGGACTACAGTTTGTTTCAGAGTATGTTGACCATCCTACAGAGAAAGCATTTGAGCCCTGGATACATATTCCATAAAAATGATCATAGATGCCGAAGTGGCTGCTGGTAAGTTTCAGGAGTTCCAAATGTGATGAGTTAAATTTTAAAACATAGATAACTCTTCAGCCAAAGTATACACAAGTTTTAAAGTGCTGGATCACAATCTCACAAGAATTTAAAAAAAAAAAGTTTCTCCAAACCAAATGTCTAACTACAAATCAAACTAATGGTTATGTCCAGAAGCTGAAGAAGATCCTGCAAGCATAACTGAAGGATGGTAACTTTATTTTTTTTTTTTTATTTATTTTTTTTTTTTTTGAGACAGAGCCTCCAGCTATCACCCTGGATAGAGTGCTGTGACATCACAGCTCACAGCAACCTCCAATTCCTGGGCTCAAGCGAGTCTCTTGCCTCC
>CAUYRH010144581.1:0-14145 GCA_963574655.1 Perodicticus potto
TCATATCAAAATTGAGTACATGGGATTCATGCTTCTCCATTCTTGTGATGCTTTACTAAGAATAATGTGTTCCACTTCCATCCAGGTTAATACAAAGGCATTCATACCTTATAACATGTTAATGACTTCATATACATTTAAAAATTACTTAAAAGTTATATAAATTTTAAAAGTTGCACTCAGCTTAAAAAACAGCTTAACTTTTCTCTGAGTTAAGTGACAAATTGTTTAACTTTTTGTAAAAGATTACAGAAGGGTATAAAGAAACTTAATGCAATACTTTAAGTCTTGAAAACTTAGCCAATCCCCAGAAATACTATTATATTAATGCATAAACTGCCTCTAAGAAGTCTAAGACTTGGAACTCTGAGATGCCGTGCCATGCCTCGTGTTAATACTCACTTTCCCAGGGCATCATCAACATCACCCCGACTTGGCTCCTGGCCTCTAACTCGGCCTCTACAGGTTAAAGGCATGAGTTCATCAGCTGGGTAAGCATGTTCCTGCAAGAAAAACCTTAATAAATTCACTAAGGAAAAGAAGAGAAAGCACATATCACTTACAAAATATGACCTGCTCATAGTTGGTAAAAAAATAAAATTAAGGTTAGTCAAAAGTTGTACTAAATTTACAGCCTGTGGAATCTTTTTTAAAAAATTTTAATTAAAAATGTAATACATGCTTTAAAAAAGTCAAATATAACAAATTTTTTTTTACAAAACTGATAATCTGCTTACCCTTCCCTAATCTTACTCCCCAGAGGTAATCACTGTTAATACTGGCATTTGCCCTTCCAGATTTATACATATACCTTCAAAAACATGCATATATATCATTTTAGTTATATTTACAAATAGGTGCTCACGCCATATGCACATATTGCTCTAAAACTTAGTTACTTAAATCATGGGGATTTTTTTTCATGTTACAATGTTATAATATATTTTATTCTAATAACTACAAAGGGATAATTTAATACTAGCTATTATTTATTGAGAACTTCTGTTCTAAACACTATCTATATATTAGCTAATTTAATTATCACAATGACCCTTTGAAGTAGATTCAGTTATCTGCATTTTTTTTTTTTTTAATTTAAGGGTAGGGTTTTTGGTTTTGTTTTTTTTTTTTTTTTTTTTTTTTTTTTGTAGAGACAGAGTCTCACTTTATTACCCTCAGTAGAGTGCTGTGGAGTCACAGCTCTCAGCAACCTCCAGCTCTTGGGCTTAGGCGATTCTCTTGCCTCAGCCTCCCGAGTAGCTGGGACTACAGACGCCCACCACAACGCCCGGCTATTTTTTGATGCAGTTTGGCGGGGGCCGGGTTTGAACCCGCCACCCTCGGTATATGGGGCCGGCGCCCTACTCGCTGAGCCACAGGCACCGCCCAAGGGTGCAATCTGAAAAGAAGGACTGTGAGAAGTAGTTGTGTCCAGGCTGAAGTAATATAGTAAAATGCCATTTTAGGGAAATGAAGTAGAGATCAAAGTCATAGTCACAGTTTGGGGTTGCATCTGGTATGTCAAACTGGCTTAACAAAAAAAGCAAAGGCTTGTTTCAGGGCTAGTCAGATCATGACCAGGGACAGTTCCTATCCCCACCCTTGAGAATGCCATTCAGTGACTACTTACTGATGACCCACTATGTGACAAGCGCTGTTCTATGCTGTGAACCAGTTGTTTTAGCAGTAGCAGTAGGGTCACTTCTTAATTTAGAAAGACATATCAGGAAATGCCTTTTAAACTGGCTTAACCCAAAAGGGAAAATTTCAATAAGGAAAGACAGTAAGTATATAAACAGAAGGGGAAAGGCTTGGTTCAGGTATAATCAGATCATGATCTGGGACAGTTTCTATCCCCACTCTTGAGAATGCCTTTCAATGAATACTTGGATTTCTTAATGTTTCAACCCAAAGGAGGTCCTGGGTGGAGCAAGGAAATAAGGAAATAAGGAAGACCATCCTTATGTGACAGGCACTGTTTTATGCACTGGACCAGCTGGTAACAGCAGTTGCATTAGTGTCAGTCCTTAGTTTCATGGGGCTTGCATTTTAATAATGAGAGACAGTCAGTATACAAACAAATTAATATATATTGCATCAGCTGGTGATAAATGTTTTAAAGGAAAACAAAACATGGTAAGAGGATGGTGCTCTCTATCCCTAGAATCCTTAATTTCTTAGGTCTAGATAGGCCTAGATAGGCGCTCCTTTTAAGGTGTCAAAGTGGTTGTACTGAAAACAGCAGAACTCTCGTCACATTAACGACTCTGTCCAAACCTCTGCACTAAGACACTTGACCAAACCCTAGCATAGCTTGTAGGTAGCTTGAGGCCATGTCCCTAGGATGGTCTCCATTCCCCTTAAAATGCTGCCAAGAGAATTTCCTGATTGTTCCATGAAAAACCTGGTGATAGGCAGATAGGCCCCTGAATCACCTTTTAGAGCAGGTACTATTGAAAGTTTACAGTTACCAAAACTTTTCTCTGCCCTTTGAGATAGAACTCTACCATCCCAAACTATTTCTCCAGGAACCCAGAGCCCCTTGTCAGTGAAATGCAAAATTCTACGAAATAACTCTCATTCTCCTTCCCAGGCCCTGTGGGACCTAACTTTAGTGGGCACCTTGCTGCACTTCTACTTTTGCCTTCTATCATAAGGATAGAAATTTGTTTCTCCTCCAGATCAGCTCCAGTTAACAAATCCACATGGCCTAGTCACAAGGACTAACCTTCCCTTAACACTGCTTAGCATCTGCCCTCAGCACACCTCAGCCTTTAAAGTCTCCAGCCTTTGTTTTCAGGGAATTTGACTTGAGTTCTTGCTGGGCTCTTCCCTATTGCAGTAGTCACAAAATATAACTTGTCCTTACTGGTTTAACTAGGATGGCTTTGTTTATCCTTGACAACATTCTTCATATCCTTCCAGGTTTAAGTGTAGTCAGAAAGAGCTGCTCTCTTTGGAGCTTTAAAAAAGGTCTCATGGTACCTCTTTGGGTCCCCTGCTTATTTGTGAACACAGTGCTTGTATTGGTACAGTTCAGCTACATCTTTCACTCTTGCAGCCAGAAGTGGAGCCCCTACTGAAACACAGGACAGGTTCATAAAGAGGAAAATTGGGATACAATTACCAAGAGTGAGGGGAATAAGATTATGGGAGTCAAAACCTAACAAACAGCTGTACCAGCACACAGTAGAGATTTTGCTATGAAAAGATTAGAAAATATATGTATATATTAAACATTTTCCTTTTTCCATATATTAAGATGCTTTAATACAAAATTTCTTTAAAAATAAATGATTCAAGTATCAACTTTTTTTTAACCAATTAGTTTTATTTCATACATCTAGAGTACGAGCTCTTTGACTAGAGGGATGGTGTTTTAACCTTTGACCACCTATGGTATCTGTCACTATAAAAATAATACTGATTAAAAGAAATAAAACCATTATTTCCTTTAGCTGGCAAAATGAGGATATTTTTAACTCAGACTTTACTAACTTACAATATTATGTAATAATGTGAATTTACTCTTCAGGTCTCAAGGCTGCTTACTATATGGCACCCTTTCCAGAATTTAACTCAAAAGGTAATAGAAGGGACCAGCATTACTTTCTCCATGAAGCCTTTGCCAATCCCCTCGTTGAAAAGTAATTGTGCGTGGCTCATGCATGTAATCCTAGCACTCTGAGAGGGCGAGGCAGGTAGATTGAGCTCAGGAGTTTGAGACCAACTTGAGCAAGATCAAGACCCCATCTCTTAAAAAAAAAAAAAATAGTCGGGCATTGTGGTGGGCACTGCTAGTCCCAGCTCCTCAGGAGGCTGAGGCAAAAGAATCACTTGAGCCCAACAGTTTCATATTGCTGTGAGCTAACGTCACAGCACTCTACCAAGAGCCATAAAATGAGACTGTCTCAAAAAGAAAAACAAGGCTCGGTGCCTGTGGCTCAACGGGCTAAGGCACCAGCCACTGGCGGGTTCGAATCCAGCCCGGGCCCGCCAAACAACAATGACGGCTGCAACCAAAAAAAAAAAATGGCCGGGCATTGTGGCGGGCGCCTGTAGTCCCAGCTACTTGGGAGGTGGAGGCAGGAGCCTCGCTTGAGCCCAGGAATTGGAGGTTGCTGTGAGCTGTGATGACACAGCACTCTATCCAGGGTGAGACAGCTTGAGGCTCTGTCTCAAAAAAAAAAAAAAAAAAAGAAAAGAAAAAGAAAAAAAAATGTGCTTTTCTTGTACATAGCAGAGTTTTTTGTACTTTCATTTAGTGCATGTGCTGTGCAGGGAGGTCAGATCATAGACCGTGGAATCTGAATTCACCATGTATTAACTGCGTGCAACCTTGGATAAATCACTTAACGTCTGTGCCTCAGTCTCTACAAAATGTACTTAAAGAGCTACCTCATCGGCTTGCCAAGGGAATTAAGTGAGATAATGTCTGTGCAGCCCTATGGAGCCTGGCACATCATATGTGATCTTTTGGCAGTTTTCCCTTATTTTAGAGGTTTTTACTATCTTCATCTCTTTTCGTGGGCCACAGTTTCCTTTCTTATAAAATAAGAAAGTTACAATTTTCAAAAGTGTATCTAGTGATAGTATTCTTTGACTTTGAAGGGTTAGTGGAAATGTGCCTATATTTTCTATTTTAGTGGTCGGCAAACTTCTTTTCTAAAGGGCCAGATAGTAAATATTTTAGGCTTTGCAAGCCAGATGGTCTCTGTTGCAGCTCTGCTGCTCTGCTGTTGTATGTTGTAAAAGTGGCCATGATAGTACATAAATGAATGAGTGTGACTGTATTCCAATAAAACGTTACAAAAACAGCCGAGGAGTGGGCTGGATTTGGCCTGAGATGACCCTTTCTGTACTAGGTGAAAAGCTTCTTGTGAGCAGGTACTATCCTGTTCATTTTAGTGTGCTTTATGTATTAGCTCCTCAGTTAAAATGTGTTGATTAGAATTTAATTGACTTACTGTAAAGCTGCAGGAGGACTTTGGGGTGCCCTTCATACCTCCCACTCTCTTATTTTTTTTCTTCAAAATATTTACCTTAGAAGACAATGGAAGAAAATCGTAGCTGTTTGAATTTTTTTTTTTTTCAGGACTAGAAGATACCTTGGAGATTATTTTATTCAAAACTGTGATTTGATTTAATAGAAGCAGATTTCTCTGTCCTGCTCAGAATCAAAGCTAATAACCCTTCTTGAGGTTGCGAGGCTTTACATACTAACTAGGGTGGTTAGCAGATGATTGTTTTTCCATTTAATAAAATGTTACTACTAGAGTTGCCTTGGTAAGAGCCTAGTTTTCAACAGTGGTTCTGTGCTGTGTAAACAAACTTCAGAACAAATTGATTTTTAAATATTGCCTAACATAATTGTGAAAAATAAATGTCTTTAGTTTCATTTCTAGGGTATAGATTTATGATTAATGAAAGGCCTATGCTGTGTGATTATCCTTAAAATGGCATTTATGATTAAAATTAATTATCACAGGAACCATGGTTGATATTCCTGTTAATCCTATTAGATGTAGTGTAACTTCATTCAAGGCCAAAGTCATTGGCATTAGACTTTGACCTTTATTCTACTTGATTTTAAATTTTGTTAGGCCTGTTTACTCACTTGTTTATTCTTTCTCTTTGGCTCATACTCATCTGATGCCCTTAGACTGAAGGAAAATTGTCAGTCCCTTTAATAGATGATCATTTGAACTGTGCATATGGGATATGATTTTCATATTTTTCTATTCTTAGCATCATTGCCTTAGGTAATGCATACAAACTAAACATGTGGGCCTTAGAAGATCTGAAAGCAGAACTTCAGTTTTTCTTCCAACAGATCTAGTATGAGGATTAAATGAGATAGAGTAGCTGTTTTACTATCATTTCTATTTTAGTATTTTAAATCATTGACATGTATTAAATATTCATTCTTTTGTAAGTGGTTTATGTTTTATCCTCATAACAGCCCTGTGAGATACCCACTATAATCACTACCTCCATTATACTGAAAATTAAGGAATAGGGAGATAATAGATTTTTCCCAGTGTCCTATGTTAGCATAGAATGAAGCCAGGATTTGAACCTCTCTCTGTTCAGAGCTCACCTCATGCTCTTAAACACTTACTGTTTCATTATTCAATACATATCAAGCACCTGTCATGTACTAGGCACTGGAAAATTACTTTGTAATAAGTAAATCATTATCAAGAGCATAGTTATTTAATCAGTTCTTGCTTCTCTTTCCCTACTGGCTTAAAGGAAATTATAGTACTATGTTGCCCTTAGTCTCTTACATTAGACTAAGAGTTTCTCAAGAAACTGGACCATATCTATATGTTTTCACATCCCCAGTGTCCAGAATAGTATCTGGGATAGAATAGACAGTGAACATTTCATGAAGGAATGAATGAAGAAAGGAAGGAAGACAAAGAAGCAAACAATCTTTAAACTCCTATTATTTTTTTTAGTTATCTTTTAAACATTTCCTAAAGATCACCAAACCCTCTGGTATTGAATTTTCATTGCAATAAAGATCGGGATAGTAAAGTACATGTCATTAGTAATTTATTTCAGTTAATAAATTAGACATAAATAAGATGTCAAAACACCCATGTCTTTGGCTTTTCCTATTCACTTTTTACTGTGTTCTAGTTACTACCTTATCATCCTCCCTTTACTTCTCTATTTTAAAAACACGCTGAATTTCATTGGTACTTTACTTTGTCATATACCTCTGACCATGGCTTTTCTCCAGTGAAAGATTGGTCCCGAAACCATTTCAGATTTCAAGAGGGAGGAGAATGAGGACTCCTGGGTCCTACCTTTCTCCAGTGACATGAGCAGATAGCGTGAGACTCCCGACTCTGTAGGCAATGGCTCATCTGTTTCCCAGGCTTCCTTTTGAAATACTTTATTTTGATTGTTGACTTTATCCCTTGATTTAACTCTTTCTCCTACAAATATTAAAAGGGAGCAAATGAAATTAATAAATGAAATCGAGTTATTTGAAAATTTTCTTTAGTTTCTCACATTCTTTTCACTTTTGACACTTGTGCATAGACATATGAAACATGCAATTCCCTTTCTTCCCATCAATATAGAATAAATGGGATGAAAGAAAAAAATGTGTGTTCATTACATGTGTATATATGTCAAAAACTATTAAGTCGGGTGCCACCTGTGGCTCAGTGAGTAGGGCGCTGGCCCCATATACTGAGGGTGGCGGGTTCAAACCCGGCCCCAGCCAAACCGCATCAAAAAAAATAGCCGGGCGTTGTGGCGGGCGCCTGTGGTCCCAGCTACTTAGGAGGCTGAGGCAAGAGAATTGCCTAAGCCCAGGAGTTGGAGGTTGCTGTGAGCTACTCCACAGCACTCTGCCAAGGGTAATAAAGTGAAGACTCTATCCCTACCAAAAAAAAAAAAAAAAAAACTATTGAGTCACTAAAATACCTTTGCATAATATCATTGTTCAAAGATTGTGGATAGTGTCATATCCGTATCTGCTATTTCTAGCAATGGAAACTTATGAAGGTCCAGGAAGCAAAACTTCAGTAGAGACTAGCACCCAGTCTCTAGGACACCTCCCCTGAATAGTGGTTTGTCTTTAGTTGTCATCTGATAAAGTCTAAATAGAGAACAAGGTAAGTGTGGTTAATAGAATGTTAAGTTAAATTCTCCTGAATCCATAAAATCGTATCCACCACATCTGCTGTTTTCAATGGCTGTATGATTCTGTGTTCAAATATCTACATACTCATTATTAAGGAAAAGAGTTGGTTTATCTGTTTGTTTTGAGCCCAGACTTGGGCATTTTTTCTCTGTTAAACCTGAAACAGTTTTACCTTTATAGTTTGACTAAGTGAAGTCCATTTTTTTCTTATTAAGTATTTTAAAGTACTCTTCTATAGTATAGTGGATTTGGACGGGAATAACAAGCAGGATCTTCTTTGCTTTCCTTTAGCTTTGACTTTTAGTGCTATTTTTGTTAATATACCAGTAATCCTAAAAATAACATTTTTTGGGTCCAATTTTAGAAAACTGTATCTAGGGCTACCTAAATAATATGTATGTAAATAATAAGTAATGTGCAATTAATATAATATAAGTCTATCTAAGTATACTATATCTACGTATATCTAAGATAACACTTTTATTCAGATACTAATAATTTACATAAAACTAATTTCTTTACATTTTATATTACTTTGGATCTGTAATATCAGTTTGATGGTCCAAAAACTATTCTAAAACTATGTAAGCTGTATTTTAGGGTTATAGACCTATACTTTATAACTAGTGATTTCTTTTATTCAGCTGTTTAATTTTTTTTTTTTTTAATGTCTGAACAGTGTGTGGGTTTCAACAGACCATGATGAAATTGAGAATGTGGCCAAACAATTTGGTGCACAAGTTCATCGAAGAAGCTCTGAAGTTTCAAAAGACAGCTCTACCTCACTAGATGCCATCATAGAATTTCTTAACTATCACAATGGTATGAGTTTAATAGTTCATTCAAAATTTCACGTAATTTCCACCTTCCTTATCGTCTCACAAGACCAGTTGTAATATTTGAATGCAAAATCTTAGTCTTACTTACAAGGGACTTTATTTTAATGTTCTTTTCATTTATTTTGGCTTCTTAAGAGGTTGACATTGTAGGAAATATTCAAGCTACTTCTCCGTGTTTACATCCAACTGACCTTCAAAAAGTTGCGGAAATGATTCGAGAAGAAGGATATGATTCTGTTTTCTCTGTTGTGAGACGCCATCAGTTTCGATGGAGCGAAATTCAGAAAGGAGGTAATCTGTTGTCAGTCTATTTTATCTCATTTTACTGATAATTAAATTTTTTTTAACTGGACAACCTTCTTGCAGAGATAGAGAATCAATTGTTTTGTATGTAAATGTTCTTTAGGAGTGAGGAGAGTATAAAGGGAGCAGTAAGAGAGAGTATCTGATTCATAACTGTAGTAGGTAATGACATTTATAATCAGTTCTGAATCTTCTCATTGAGGTAAGACAGCTAGACCAAATTAATGCTTTGCTGCTGTAAAGATTATACTTGCATACTGAACTTGTTATAGTCTACCTTGGAATCAGTACTGTACAACTTTACAAATAATTAAGATGGTTCTGTTTATCCCCTGCCTTTCATGCTATTATTGAAAAGTCTAATTCTCTGTGTATTATAATCCCACAATACATTATTGTTCTATTTATTTTAAACTATTCATAGTATTTTAAAACTATTTTAAGGTAATCATTTATCTTCACCTGCATATTTATACTTTTTGTTATTCATCTTTTTTTACCATTTATATGTTTACATTGCGTAGTATGGAACTATTGGTGACAAATTCTCTCGGCTTTTGTCTAAAATATCTTATTTTTGAGTATAAAATTCTGATAGGCTTTATTTTTCCTTTGAGCATTTGAAGATTGCATTTTTAAGATGTTATTCTTTTGAAGACAGATGCATGTTTAATATGTTTATATCATTCCATTGACTTCTTCCACTCATTTTTTTTCTTAAAATACATCAGCCATCATTCTGACTGTTGTTTCTCTCAATATAAAATGTCTTTTTTCTTCAGGCTGCTTCTAAGATTTTCTCTTTATCTTTAGTTTTCCAGTTTGACTCTGATTTGTATGGCTATGGTTTTCTTTGTATTTACCCTGCTTGGAATTCCCTGCGTTTCTCTTATCTATAGGCTGATATCTGTCAGCTTTCAAAAATTCTCAGCCATTATCTCTTCCAATTTTTTTTTGCCACATGGTCACTTATTTCTTTCCAGAACTTCAATTTACATAGATCATATACAATTTTATGGTGTCCACATGTCTCTCACATTAGTTCTACACTTCATATTTATTTGTGCTTCATTTTAAGTAATTTCTACTGATTTAGATTTCAATTTCTTAAATCATTTGACCATTTCTTCTGACATGTCCAATGTGCTATAAACCTTATCTAGTGAGCTATTTCTTCTATAATGTGTTTTTGATTCCTTTTTAAAATATTCCTTTTTCTGTTGTAATTATCCATCTTTTCATTTAGGTTGTTAAATACTTTTCTCTAATTTCTTTAACATATTTACTTTAGTTATTTGAAAGTCCTTGATTGCAGATTTCAAAATCTGTCATTTGTAGTTAGTATTATTGCTTTTCTCTTGATTGTGAGTCACCTATTTTTGCTTCTTCATATATCTCATATTTTATTGTATGCCTGACTAGAGTACATATTTTCATCCAGATACATACCCTTTCTTTTATCAGGATAAGGGACTAATAGTCACTTTGATCCAATTAGGATTTGGGCTGACTTGAAACTTTAATTTTGGTTCATCCCTTAGTGCAAGCGTCTCATCAGGAGATACATCTTGGCACCCACCCCTTCCTTCCACTTTTGCTAGCAGGGCTTTTGAGTCTAAGCATCACAATACTATAACTCTGTCTCCCTGCCTTCCAGCTCATTCCCAGCTTCCTGTATCATAGCATACTCAGCAAAAGTCTTACATTTATAAGTGGAAGCATTAGTTGGAAAGAACTAGCACTATATTTGAGGTTCCTACAGATGACAACCTGTGACTCAACTCCACATGGCCATTACAAACTGTCTGGTCTCTCATTATCCCTGCAGAATTCCCTGGTTATGTCAAGCTTGATTTTTCTCACGCCTTCTCTTCTTACTCAGCAAATATCTCCAGAAAGAAAGCAGTCACTAATCCTAGGAAAGACTTATTCCTCTCTTTCCTTTTCTTCAAAACACCACTTGAATTGTCTAGTTTGTTTATTGGCTCTCTGCACCACTAGATTGCACACTCCAGGGGCATAGAGAGAGTTATACTCACTGCTGTATACGCAGAGCCTGTGTGAGTAAAACTATGCTGCCAAGAGCTATTCAGTGTATATTTTCTGAGGTTTTTTTCCTCAGTGGTTTCAAATACTAGGGTAGAGTTGAACAGAGAGGATGGTTTACTTAGAGAAGTAATTAGAGGTTATTTTTAAAAGACATTATACATAGAAATGACAGCCAGAAATGAGGAAAGATTATGAAGAGTCAGTAGCTCTTAAACACACACACACACATACACATGCCCACATACATCTACACACACAAATTTGGGGAAAATGTAATACAAAGTGTAATTTACCAGTGCCAAAGTCATTATTTACAACATTATGTTATCATCATTAGTGTTGATGTCGCTGTGCCTTCATTATCAAGTAGGATAATATAATTTGATATCATATTTAATATATGTTTACTAGTAAGAAGATATAATATATAAACCTTTTCTTTAGTATAAAAGCTTTGATAATTTAATGGGGGAATCCTTAGTTTTATATAATAATTTCATGAAAGTGACTTCTCAACTGCAGTAGATAAACACCACACACAGTATTTCCCTAGATGCGGAAATGCGAAATAGGTTAAAGGGCTTAAATACTGAAAATGGGTATTTTATGACAAGCTTAGTTCTTGTGAAGGTTACCTTGATGTCCTCCCAAAGGATTATATATGTTTAAAAGTCAAAAACCTTAATTATTAGATTTCTTTGTAAGATACTTTATTTTTCTATTAACTGTTAGAAAGCAAAAATAAATCATCAGAATTATTAGAGATTTTATTCCTTTAAAAAGATCCTTTTAGTTATTCATCCACATCTATATTCTGAGTTCATTTTTATTTGCTTTTTTTGAGGTTACTAAATGAACACTTTCTATATTCAAAGCAGTGGGAACTGACTGTAATTTTTTGCTTTTAGTTCGTGAAGTAACTGAGCCTCTGAATTTGAATCCAGCTAAACGGCCTCGTAGACAAGACTGGGATGGAGAATTATATGAAAATGGATCATTTTATTTTGCTAAAAGACATTTGATAGAGATGGGTTACTTACAGGTTTGTATCTTCATTTTCAAAATTCTTTTGAACCCTTTTGTAGATAATACTTTGAGTTCTAGGGAAGAAGTATGGCAGTCTGCGAAGGAAATATCAGCCCCTAGAGGAAAGGCAGCAGTGGATAAGATTACCATCTGAGGCATCTTTCCTGCAGGTCTACCCCAGGGATAACCTTAAGTAAATGTACAAGGAGTTGTGTTATAATGATAAAAAATGAACAAAATAGCCTGGGTGCGGAGACTCAAGCCTAGCACTCTGGAATGCGGAGGCAGGAAGATTTAAGTTCAGGAGTTGCAGACCACCCTGAACTGTAGTCCCAGCTACTTGGGAGGCTGAGTTAAGAGGATCACTTGAACCCAGTAGTTGGAGGTTTCTGTGAGCTAGTCTGATGCTGTGACACTCTAGATTGGGCTACAGAGTGAGACTCTTGTCTCAAAAAAATAAAAATATGTAAGAGGGACTTTACCCAACAAATGCAATCAGTGTAGCATGGTTTCTTGTACTCTCAATGAATCCCCAACAATAAAAAAATAAAATAAAATAAAATAAAATAAAATAAAATAAAATAAAAATAAAAACACCAAGTACTGAATGTCTGTATATATCCTGCTATTTATATTATTCCATTCAAAATTGTAATCCATGTTTGTGTTATAGTTAGGTCATGACTGTAACATTGTAGCTGTAACTTCCATTAGTTTAAAAAGAAAAAGAATGTAACAAAGGTGAAAGAAGCCAACCTGGGGTCAGGAAAATCAGATTCTAGTTCTAACTCTATCTTTAGACAACTATGTGACCTTAACTGTATCATTTTATCTGTTCTGACTGTTGCAGCTCTCATTTTAAAATAAGGGTTTGTATGTCTCGCTCATCGTTAGAGCCTACAAGGTTGCCTAATATATTTCTTAATTTGTTAATTTTAGTTATAGCTATTATTCAATACTTCCTCTGTACCGTGGATTATATGAAGTATTTCACATAGGTTCTCATGTAATCTGCATAGCCACTATAGGAGATAGACATTTTTATCCTCGTCTAACAGAAGAGAAAACTGAAGCTCTGAAAAATGAAGTAGTTGACTCAAGGCAAAAAATTATCTAGTAAATGGACCCATCAAGATTTGGATTCAGGTCCTGATATTAGTGAAAAATTAACATAAAAAAAGGAGAAAAAATTCCTACGTAGTAAAAATTTTAATGTGATTCATGCGCTAAGGAAAAGAGGGAAAATTATTTTTTCCAATCTTCTGGTTAGTGTATAGTCAAACCATAGACTGGCTGTTTAGTTAAATTTAAGTGTTCAGGAAAATGAAATTTGACCTATATAGATACTGCCCTTCCCAAGATCTTTTCTAAGGAGGACTTTCTTAAAGTGTAGAGAAAAATGATGTTTCTTATTGTTATAAGATCTGTAAAAAAACCTGACAATTCTGAAAAATGAATTTTTCTAGTAATTGATCTAATCAGGTAATTACTGTCAGAGGAAAGGCAACTTCCCTTGCCTGCATGCCCCAGAATCAGAGGACTGTCCCTGCCCCTGCCTACATGTGATTTGGACACTATTTATCTGTTCTCACCTGTAGCTCAGGGATCCAAGACAATCTGTACAATAGGGGCTACAGTTATTTTTCCAAAAACCTTCTTCGGGTGATGATGGGAGAAACTTCCAGGAAAAAAAGGGGATAACATAAAGGAATTTTTAAAAAATCCCTTGTCAGAATACTTGAGGATGAGTATTATTTCTGCTTTCTTCAGTCTTAAAATAGAAATCTTTTTTTTTTTTTTTTAACTGGGGAACTTGAATCGTATAGCTAGAGTTTGAAAAATATTATTTGTTTTCTGTGAGCTTTCTCCTCTAAAAGCAATTATTTGCTGTATGTCACTGATTTTACTGTATCACTCATTTTTCTCTGAACTGTAGAAATGAATTCACTGTTCTGTATAACAATCAAGCTTTTGATACATGTGAATGAATGTTAAAAACAGTACTCATGCTCTTCACTTCTTTTCTCCTCCTCTTCCCCCCTGTCCCCTGTGTGTCCTCTCTCTCTCTCTCTCTCTCTCTCCCCCGCCTCCTCCTTAATGCTGCTCTGCAGCTTCCCCACCAATAAAGACCTTTCGTACAGGCAAAAAAAAAAAAAAAAAAAAAAAAAAAAAAAATAAAAAATTTTTTTTGAAAATTTTTTGGGGGGTAAAATTGAATAAAAACAAATTGGTCGGTTCCACACGGTGGATTATTTTTTGGTA